>NW_020769408.1:1630742-1692545 GCF_900518735.1 Pseudonaja textilis | reverse complement strand
GAAGGAAGGAAGGAAGGAAGGAAGGAAGGAAGGAAGGAAGGAAGGAAAAACTGCTACTTAGTGCAAAAATGGAAGAAAAAACAAAAAAAGAAGGGAAAAAAAGAAAGGAATTGGGGAGGGAAGAGAGAAAACATTGCAACAGGTTTATATTTTGTAATTCTTAGTGGAGATTTTTACCAGAATCCCTTTAACCTGGCAGTGGCAGCATACTGACATAAGACTTGTTCTTCCTCTCCTGTTTGACGTTTCTCTTTCCCCTCCCTCTTTTTTGCTCTCTTTTACCTACATTTGGAATGAGGGCCAGATGCAGGTGGGGATGCAGAGGGTGGCAGGCAAGCTCTTCCATCCGCCAACAGGGAACCAGCTCTCCTTGCAGGTCACATGGAGCAGAAACCAAGCAGCTCAAACTCTCACGAGAAGGGTGAACTTCCAAGCGGCTGTGTGCCCAGGCCCTGGCCAAAGCTGCTCGGTCTGAAATGAGAGTGTTGCACTTCTAACAAAGTCTGTAGCGATTCTCAGTCATCCAGGGTTAGGTCATGATTATCCCGAAGATGCTTTTTCAGGAGGCAGCTGGACCAGTGGCGGTATGCTGCTGGTTTGGGCCGGTGTAAAAAAAAAAAAAAAGGCTCCGACGATCAGCTGAGTGGAGAAAGAAGAGAAAAGGGCAGGATCAGCCCCCTCACTCACCTCTGCACTTTTCTCTTCTTTCTCCTCTCAGCTGATTGCCGCTGCAGCCCTCAGCTGGTGTGTGGAAAGCTGCGTGCACGCATTAGGGGTGTTATGTCCCCGGGGCTGACACAAGTTCCCCATCAGGTCCATTCATTCCGCGGGGGCGTTTGCAGCCCCCATTGGCTGGCTCCCTTCGACAGCCGGCTATAAAAGCCGGCTGCGAGGTCGAGCCAGTCGCTGTTCGTTGGTAGGTCTGCCTGTTAGAATGTAGACGCGACAGCCCCCTTTATTCCCTGAATAAAGCGTGTTATTTGGAATGCTCTGGTGTGGCCTCCCCTTTTTCCGATCTATAACATTGGCGACGAAGGTGGGATCTGGCCAACCAGCAGCAATATCAAAGAGCTGAAAATCACACACCAAAATGCTGAACCGTAGCCGTGTCGTGAGAGCTCGGTCAGTTGTGGATTGCAGAAGTGAAAGCGGAGTGTGTAGCCGCTCCGTGTAAAAAAAAAAAAAAAGCTACGTGAGAAGCAGGGCACTGAGAGCCTCAGCCGCCCAACACTGGAGCGCAGAATTCAACCGCTGTGTTTCGGATTCTGCTGTTAGCAAGCTTGGCGCTGTACTCGCAGCCGCCAGAACGCATTGGGCGCGCGATTCGAATAGCTGTCAGCACGACGCTACAGCTATAGCCGCCTACGCCTTTGTAAAGGCGCGAAATTCAAACGGAAGTCAGTTACGGGCTACAGCCATAGCCGACAGAGTCACATAGAGCGTGAAACACAGAGAGAACCTCTAAGAGCTGAAACACTAAGCTGGGGCAGAGCTGCAAGCTACTGCTGCCACACTTATCAGGGCCATTGTATTCCCAGTGAGATTGGTCAGTCTACCAACAGACTGAAAACCCAATATGAATTCAAATCCGGCGTTTCCGCCATTTAAGCCAGATGAAGACAAGTGGGACTCTTACAGAAACCGTTTCAATCACTACATTGATGCCATTGGTCTGGCCGATGCTACAGAGAACAGGAAGAAATCGTACTTCCTGAGTTACTGCGGGGCCGCAGTGTTCGATACCGCCACAGCGCTATCTGCACCCAGAGAATTAAAGAGCGCCCCCTGGTCCGAGCTGTTAGAGACACTCTCCAATCATTATTTCCCAAAACCATTGCAGATCACGAGACGTTTTGCCTTTCGTATGAGGAAGCAAGCAGATGGGGAATCTATCAATCAGTATTTGGCCGCCCTGAGAACCGCAGCTCTCCACTGCGAATTTAAAAATTACCTAGATGACATGCTCCTTGACCAACTCGTCTGTGGAGTCAGAGACTTAAGATTGCAGAGGCGCTTGCTGGCTAGAAAAGACCTCAACCTCACTCAAGCGATCGAGGAAGCCTTGGCAGCGGAGCTAGCGACCCAGTCAGCCGCCGAAATACAAGGGAGCGCGGCCAAATCCAGTCCAGTCACCATCCATTCAGAGGAGGCGGTGAGCGAAGAAGACCCCGTTGAGCACTTAGAAGTTCATCGGCTCAAACCATCCAAGCAGCCACAGGTAGGAACTAGGCCTGGGAATGGCAACGCTTCCAACACATCCTGTTGTGCCTCGCCTGCGGGGGTTCCCATGCCAGAACGACTTGCAGGTTCAGGAACGCTACCTGCAACAATTGCGGCAAGAAAGGCCACATTGCCAGGGCCTGCCAGGCAACACACGTGGCTCCACAAAAGTCAGCGTCCTTTTACTCCCCTCCGGGGCCACCCAGCCAAGTAGAAAATTGTTACACGTGCTACCAAGCTAACCACACTTTTCTGACACCTAACAAAATCACACTTTCTATCCATTTAGAAGGTAAACCCTGTCTTATGGAAGTCGATACCGGGTCAGCACTCTCGATCATCTCATGGAGCACGCTCAAGAAACTACGACCCAGCCTGTCCAGAAACCAGCTCCAGAAGAGTCGTCTCACCTTGAGGGACTACCAGGGGAAGAACATCCCAGTACTCGGAACAGGCAAGTTCCTCGTTAAATTCAAATCCTTTAAAGGCCATCTGCCTTTAGTGGTGGTAGATGGTGCCCTCCCTAGCCTTTTGGGGTTGGATTGGTTCCCCTATCTCGGCCTTAGCGTAACGGGAGTTCATGCTGTCTCACCTTCCGATATCGACTCGCTATTTTCGGACTATGCTGATGTGTTCAGCAATGAACTGGGTTGTTATAAGGGTACGCCCATCTCCTTTTCAGTGGACCCCCAAGCAGTTCCCGTCCGTTTAAAGCCACGCAGAGTACCATTTGCTCTGCGCTCTAAACTGGACGCGGAACTGGATAAATTGCTCAAACAAGGGGTGATCGAGCCCACGGATTTTGCTAAGTGGGAGACCCCAATTGTCACACCTCTAAAAAAAGATGGCAGTATAAGAATGTGTTATGACTATAAGACCACAATTAACCGCTATCTACAGACTAGCGCATACCCAGTTCCGGTAATCCAACACTTACTACACACATTTGAACCAGGAACCATATTCGCCAAATTGGATATGTCACAGGCTTATCAACAGTTTCCTGTAGACAACCAAACGGCCGAATTACAAACAATTGTCACCCACAGAGGGGCATTCCGATGCAAACGTCTCCAATTTGGCGTTAGCGTCGCCCCAGGTATATTTCAGTCATTAATGGAACGGATACTGCAAGGCCTCCCTGGCGTGGTTCCGTATTTTGATGACATTTTGGTATCAGCCAGGGACAGACCCCAACTTCTCCTCAGAGTCAGAGCGGTATTGGATAGGTTCAGGCAGCATGGCCTCAAACTAAAAAGGGAGAAGTGTGCCATCGCCACTAAGCAGGTGGACTTTCTTGGGTATAAAATAGACGCCTCAGGCATCCACCCGGTGGAATCCAAAGTCAAAGCCATTCACGAGGCACCCACTCCTTCTTCCAAGTCAGAGTTACAGGCTTTCCTGGGTTTGCTAAACTTCTATGCATCGTTCCTACCCCACAAAGCGTCAGTAGCAGAACCGCTGCATAGACTTCTAGACAAAAACACTCCATGGCATTGGGGACCCAAAGAGGATTACGCCTTTAAGGCAGTTAAATCGCTGCTCACCTCGGACGCTGTCCTAATACAATTTGACCAACACCTTCCTCTAGTCTTAGCAGCAGACGCCTCACCTTTCGGGATTGGGGCAGTCTTGAGTCACAGACTTCCCAACGGCTCTGAAGCCCCAATCGCATTCTTTTCGAGAACTTTCTCAGCAACTGAACGTAACTACAGCCAAATTGACAAAGAGGCCCTAGCCGCCGTAGCTGCGGTCAAAAAATTCCATGAATTTCTTTTTGGTCACAATTTCGAACTTGTCACAGACCACAAACCACTATTGGGGCTCCTCTCAGGTGAAAAGCAGACACCGCAAGTCTTGTCACCTAGGATGACTAGGTGGACCTTATACCTGGCGGCTTACTCGTACAAACTAGTTCACCGCCCGGGAAAACACCTTAGCCACGCCGACGCTCTCAGCCGCTGCCCGTTGCCAGCACCCGTGGAGGACCCGGCCCCGGTACATGCCATTTTCGATGCCAGTGAGTTCAACATTCCAGTCACTGCTGGCGACATCGCCCTCCACTCCAAAAAAGACAAACTTATCGCCCAGGTTCTGGACTGGGTACGGAGGGGGTGGCCGGGCAACGATCTCTCAACTGAATTCTCACCGTTTAAAACCCGCCAGCAAGAGCTTTCCAGTTTACAGGGCTGCCTGTTATGGGGGACCAGAGTTGTCATTCCAGAACCACTGCGCACACCCGTCCTGAAGGCATTACACGAGGGACATCCCGGCATCGTCCGGATGAAAGCGTTGGCTCGGAGTTACGTCTGGTGGCCGGGCATGGACGACGAGATAGCAAAATGGGTAAGCTCCTGCCGTCCCTGTCAGGAATCCAGGCCAGCACCGCCAATCACCACCCCAACCAAATGGGAAAGTGCCAATGCGCCGTGGTCACATTTGCACATTGACTTGGCCGGGCCATTCCACGGCAAGACCTTCCTGGTGGTCATTGATTCATTCTCAAAATGGATCGATGTGGCCCTCCTACTCGCAACCACCACCCGAGCAATTGCCCAGGCTCTGACCCGCCTATTTGTTACACACGGTCTGCCTGACACCATAGTCTCAGACAATGGGCCCCAATTTACGTCCACAGAATTCAGCCGGTATGTCACCAACCTGGGCATCCGACATATCCTAACGGCTCCCTTTCACCCCGCTAGCAATGGGTTGGCGGAGAGAGCCGTTAGGACAGCAAAGGAGGCGTTGGCAAGATTCACTCAAGATGACTGGCACTCCAGACTCTCTCGTTTTCTTTTAAGCCAACACTCGACCCCATGCACTGTCACAAACAAGTCTCCAGCCGAGCTACTGATGGGCAGACGTTTAAGGACAGTGTTAGATAGACTGCATCCCCACTATTGCCCTGACACACCAATTGGTTCTAACAGTAGGGTCAGGAGTTTTGTATTACAGGACCGAGTGTTTGTCCGGAACTACGCGGGCGATCCGTTGTGGGTACCCGGAAGGATCGTGGCCATCACCGGTCCGAGATCATACCGCATCCAGTTGGAGGACGGGCGCGTCTGGAGGAGACATCTGGACCAGATAAGAAGTCGCCAGAGCGAATTTGCCAACTCTGACCCAGGGACTCCAGGGACACTCCAGTCGCCACTCCCGAATCCGAGTTGGGACCACCAGAGTGACCAGCCTCCACCGGTCGAACCGAGGGAACGGACGGTAGACCGGGACCGTCCGTCAGAGTCGCCAGCCTTACCGTCCAATGACACTACCGGGTTGCGTGACAATGACAGTTCAACAATCCAACCCGAAGACTGTGGTCATTCCCAGACTCCAGACCGGGTCCCGGGTCGATCCTGTGTTCCAGCAAAACCCGTTCCTGACCCACCGAACTCTGTGCCACTTTGTGACTCACCAGAATTGCACCGGTCAGGGCGCTCGCACAGACCACCCGCTTACTTGAAAGATTATTCGTGGTCGTATCTGGGGGGAAGGGGTTTTATGTCCCCGGGGCTGACACAAGTTCCCCATCAGGTCCGTTCATTCCGTGGGGGCGTTTGCAGCCCCCATTGGCTGGCTCCCTTCGACAGCCAGCTATAAAAGCCGGCTGCGAGGTCGAGCCAGTCGCTGTTCGCTGGTAGGTCTGCCTGTTAGAATGCAGACGCGACAGCCCCCTTTATTCCCTGAATAAAGTGTGTTATTTGGAATGCTCTGGTGTGGCCTCCCCTTTTTCCGATCTATAACAAGGGGCACATGCGCATGCACATGGTCATCGAACTCGTAGTGGAACAGAGAGGATCCCACTGCTGAATTGGACTTTCTTGTTGTTTTTCTTTGAAAAAACTTTGTTTTTTTTCGCTTCTCATCCAAGAAGCTTCTTCAGCTCCGACTGGATGGTGGGGAATGGGAGGGTTGATGTTCCTTGCAGACAGCTGCTCATCTGCATTCTTTTAGAGGGTCCTTGAAGCACTTGGAGCGGTTTATCTGTGTCCTCAGGGTCATCGGGGTAATGCTCCTGGTTCCTGAAGTCTGCAAATTTTCCTCTGGGAATCCGTTCATACACCCACACCATTCAAAGGGTGTTCATCCCAAATTGCATAGCTAAAAGTCAGTAGCTAAAGATGGCCAGCTGTCTGCGAGGAATATAAATCTTTCCATTGCCCACTATCCAGTCACAGTTGAAGAAGCTTTTTGGATGAGAAGCAAAACATCTTCAAAGAAAAAAAAAAAAGCAAGGAAGTCCAGTTGCCTCCTGAAAAAAAGCACCTTTGGACACTTCTATCAAAGTGATCCCATCTTCCCAGCGAGCCCATTCCCCCACATGTGCATATATTTGCATTTATTTTAGCCAATAGTTATCTGCCTTAAAATGGAATGAAATGCCATTTTCATACCATTTACAAAGGGACAGAGATGCGTTCGAGGTGTGTCAGCTTGGTCTTCAATCTTGGGCCAGACCTACGGACACAATATTTGAGAGGATAAGGAGGGGGAGAGAGGTGGCCTTAAAGACGTTCCCTGTCTATCCATCCATCTGATTTTTATACTTCTGCAAAATCAACCTCTGAGAGGAATAACAAGGTTAGGTAACCTCAAACAGAAGCAAAGCCCCTTGCACCCACAGCTACAACAATCTTCTCTACCTTTTCCATCTCCGGTTGTCTAGAATCAATTCTGGCTTGTGGTCTCATTTTTTTAAAGCCACATGACCCAATCCAGTGTAGGGACTCTCAGGTGAACTTGTGGACCTATTTGATTCGGTCTGTTCATACATCGGACTGGCACAAGGAAGGCTGTGTAGGTATGTCCTGCGCCTCAGTTGCATAGTTGCAGCCACCATCTTGACTATTTTGAAACCCGCTATGGATGGTCCTGGGAGGGAGGGGCTATCCTGCCCTCCCATCCTCCATGAATTAACAGCTGGTTAAGGATGGCAATATTCCAGTCATGACACGGAGCGTTTGATGCCACTATTCTGAAAAGATTTATCTGGCAGTGGGTGACGCTATATAACCGTATGCGTCAGGGTTTTTCCCTAATTAAATCATGAGTCTCGAGCCAAGCTTCAAAGGAATCCAAAAGATTTATTAGAAGCAACATGTCCAGCATTAACGTATGAAGCCAACTCTGAGACACATAATTTACTATCACCTATGACTCTGTTTCCCCACACCCTCTGGGTATGTCATAAATCAGAATCTCCAATGAAACATGTTCACGGACACTCTCTAATGAAGGATTTTCCGTGGACAGAAGATCCAGTAGCCTAAGCTACAATCTCCACAAGATAAGTGTGGAATGTGCTTCTGGCCTACATCTGCCCCACTGCTCCCTCAGGCCTTTCCCACCCTCCTTCTTATGGCAACTTGGAAACAGGCATAGGAATGATTTATGATATGCATCATCAGTGCATATTGGAGATTGCCATAGATGCCATTTCAATCGCACACTAAGCCCAAAAGAGAAAGTCTGGCATAGAAAAGAGGAAAATTTACCTGAGAATTGCTGCAAACATGAAATAGCTCACTAGATGGTGTCATGGGCCATCTGAAGCTACCCTCCCATTTGGAACAAATCAGATAATCCAGTCAAGTCAGCTCTTGGTCCTCTGACAGGCACTTCTGTACCGTACTTTTTGGTCACAGGATGAGTATTGTGGCCTTGTTCTGGGAAGCTTCTTAAATGTCCCAGACGAGTCTACAACCATGAAAAAGCTTCCTAAATTCCCATTTCAGTACTAACTAGTTTCTCCAGATCAGGCTGGCCAGGTGCTGCCATCTGCTAAAACTCATTTATTATGGATAACTTAGAAATCAGTCCTTGTTTCAAGGTTCCAACTGATGAACCCAACCAATTCAGCACTCCGAGATGGACAGCTTTCTCAAAGAACTGTTTTATTAAGTACATGAGGCTCTTTGAAAAAAATCAAGTGTTCATAGAATAACAGAGTTGGAAGGGACCTATCTTGGAGGTCATCTAGTCCAATCCCAGGGGTGGGATTCTACAGGTTCGCGCCTATTCGCTAGAACCAGTTGTTAACATTCTAAGCAGTTCAGAGAACCGGTTGTTAGAAGAAATTACTGGCCTAATCCTGTAAGGAAGGCAGGAAGGAGACATTCTGGTGTTGCTTACAGAAACTGCCTCTCCGTTAACCCTTATTACATTCTTGGTAGGACTAGACTTCTTGTCTCTGGAACTTCTCTGGAGTTTTTTTCCCCTCCTTTTCCTGGTACTTTGCTTGTGTGGAGTGACCATTCAAAGTTACAATGGCACTGGAAAAAGTGACTTATGACCATTTTTCACACTTACGACTGTTGCAGCATCCCCACAGTCATGAAAGGCCAGGCGAGGAGATGAATGCCTCAATGTGAGTGATATTGAGTTGGCCACGCCCACCCAGTCACATGCCCACCAAGCCATGCCCACCAACTAAGCCACGCGCACAGAATCGGTTGTTAAAAAATTTGAATCACACCCCTGTCCTAACAGGAGAGTCTATTCCAAATATTAGCTTCTACCTAGGACCAAACTCACAGCCTTCTGATAGTGAGACAAGAGTTCCACCTCCAGGCCACCGGAGCTGGTTTAAAATGGTTTAAATGGCATTAATCAGGCACTGTTAGAATAGGGATAGATAACATTTTGATGAAGGGGCCTTGCCCTAAATTTTTAACAGTCTGATGCTGGAATAGGTGAGGCAATGATGCTAAGATAATAACGGGGCCATTTTGGTAAAGATAGAATTGTTTTTTAAAAAATCTATCCCTATGGCAAATTTACAATTTCATTGGTGCATTTACACTACAGTGATTCCTGGTGTGGTCAGGAAGAGTCACAAATGATATCCTTGCAGGCCTGATTCCATCTGGGGACTACAGTTTGTCCCTCCCTAATTTAAAATAATCCAGGAGCGCCTATATTTCTGCTGGTCAGGGGTAAAAACAATACTCTACAGTTCTCATCTTGGAATTTCCCGCCCCTCCTCGGTGAGTCCTCTGGTAACACTCCAAAGCCGTGCATTTTTACCTAAGAAACCAACCTTCCACAGGAACTCAATCTTTCCATCTCTAGAAAAGTTGCAGAAAATGGGCTAAAATATCATAGCTGTAACTCTGCCTTAAGCTTGCTCTCTGTTACCTTCTCTGCAGTTGCAGGCAGCAGCTCTGCCAGATTAAACTTTGGGCAGGTGGCCTGAAGAAGTATGGGAGAGACCTTGTGAAGCATTGTTCTTACCTGAAAGCAGAGACAAGGAAACACCTGCGAGATTGGTAAACTCACATTCTCCGATCCAGTCTAGGTTAGAGGGAGAAAGATAACTGTGAGTAAATCAGATGTTTTCAGGATACTAGGATTCCCTAATTTGTTTGTTTTTATTTTATTTGTTACATTTATATGCCACCCATCTTGACTAAAATTATAATTTTATTTATTTATTTCTAATACATATGTAGCCACCCATCCTATATTCCATAATTCTAGGCAGCTCACACCAACACCTGGCTTGTGTTGCTTTTTCCCTCCTTCTTGTAACTGTTTGTAAGGGAATTTTTTGTCTTCCGTCAAGGATATTTGGAGCTTGGAAGCAAAGTGAAGGAATAAAAGGGGCTTCACCTGTTTTCTGTGACTGTTTGTTTTGTATCCCACCCTGGGTCATAACAACACCCCAATATATAAATATCACAATTGCTGGATGCCAGCCTCGCTTTATCTTAACATCTAGAGGGGAAAACAACTTTTTAAGGCCTTAAAAGGAAAGGTGAGCATATGTATGTCTCAGGATAATGTTGCATGATCCAATCTGGGTAGGTTGCCGGGTTTAGTTTTCCAAGCTTTCAGACTCATGCTGAAGCCCATCCTCAGGGAATTTTTCTCTCTCCAAAATGTGTGCACCGGGCTGTTATATGCATTTTATGTGGTGCCTAGTTTTGTGTGGCTTTTAGTTGTTAATCGGTGTGTTGATGGCCGTTGTTGCTTCCTTGTGCTGCTGTGCTCTTGTCTCCTAAACACTTGATAAGCTAGTGATAAATCAGCACCCCTGTTGATCGACAAGGGGCCAGTTTCCCAGGGTTCAATCAATTCCTGGGCTATTTTTGTTACAGCTCGGCCAACAAACTTAGTAACTGTGAAATTGAATATATGTCCTTGTTCATTGCAACGGGATGCCACTAATGAGCTCAGGGGAGCGGCTGCCGATTTCGAGGAGAAGGATGTTACACAGGGCAGAGGCTACTATGGACAAGACCTACTTCACAGGTATGGCTAGAAGACAACAATTAAGAGAAACCATCTGGAGCATGCCACCCTTTCGGGTCTGATGGGAGTGGGCTGGCATCCTCAGAAAGAGGCAGTCCACAGATAACTTTATAGCTGTTACAATAAAAGTCGTCCTGGATTGCATTGGTTTCTTAGTCTGGCCTACCTTATAGGGCTGACACTTGCTGTTTCTTTAGGCTGAAACAACAACCATTTCTGATTTCCACCTAAGAAGCAACATCTTGTTATTCTTAATAACAATGATGGGAAATCCCTTGATTTTAGTCATTCTTTCCTTGAGCCGGGAATAAAAACTCGGAGATCTGATACCCTGAAGCTCCATATCGCTTTCATTTGGAGGCAGTAACAGAATGAGCAAGGTTTATAACCATGTAAGGAAAAAGAGTAAATGAGGGGTTGCAGGTAGTCCTCACTTAACAAGTACTTGTTGAGTGACAATTCAAAGTTTCAGTGAAACTGAACGAGTGGGACTTTTAACTTCCAGCAATCACAGTGTCCCTGCAGTCACGTGATCGCAATCAGGGTGCTTGATATCCGCTTCGCCCCTATGATAGTTGCTATATTTCATGGTCACATGATCAGCATTTGTGACCTTGCCTGCCGGCTTCCTGTAAGCAAAGCCAATGGGGGACCCAGCAGAGAAGGTTGAAAGTTGCTCCAGTAGCCGCTTGTCAGCTCTGCCATCTTCAGCTTCTTCATTCTGCTGGCATTCTGCCATAAAGCCCGGGGGAGCGGGGGGTGGGGGAAGGAATTTGGGAAAGTAAAGTTCAGGCTTGAGAGTTGGAAAGACAAACAGAGGGCAGAGAGACAAGTTAACAATAACTGGAATGAGCCAGCTGCCAAGGACAAAAGGAACTGGGAACAGAATGTGAAACTACACTGAGAGACATCAAGCATCAAAGCAGTTCCCAAAACTTCAAACCAGCACACTAGTTATTTATTTATGTATTTATTTTATTTGTCAAGCAAGTATTAGGTAACAGGTATAAGCACGGTGTCATGCCCCTGGCAGAGACTGACTCTGAGGAAGAGGAGGAACAGCCAACAGGGAGTGGGAGTGTGGCTCCAGGGGTGGTGGAGGAGGCTGGGGAAGGGCAGAGGCCGGCTGAGCAGTCAGAGGAGGATCCAGGCTCATCCCCTATCCATCCTAGGTCACCCAGGTAGAAGAGGATCAGGGAAAAGCAAGGTCTACTCAAGAGGAGATTACCATGATCCTCCTTGTGGCTTGCAGGTGGGAGCTATGTATATGAGTTTGCAACTGCGCAGTTAGAATTTGCAGGAGTCAATTTAGTGTTCACCTTGAAAGAGGTTTATCTTTGCTGGCCTTCTTCCCAGGGACTTTTCTCGGTTATTTTCCTGGAGTTTATGATTAGTTATTTTGGCTTGCTTTGGAACTCTCATCAATGCGGTTTGTTTTGGTTTTCTGTTTGCCTCATTATTTACTTTTGTGACTTTAAACTGTGCCTAATAAAACAGTGAAGTTAAGTTGAAGGCCTTACCGGACTTTAATGTATGTTTTGGGTTTTGGGTTATTTTGAGAGACTACGGGCCATCACACATGGTTATGAATACATGAAATGGATATGAATAAAAAAAAAGAAACAATAGGACAAGGACAGTAGGCATGTTGGTGCACTTATGCACTCCCCCTACAGACCTCTTAGGAAAGGGGTGAGGTCAATAGTAGACAGTCTAAGGTTAAAGTTTTTGGGGTTTGGGGAAGAAACCACAGAATCAGGTAGAGTATTCCAGACATTGACCACTCTGTTGCTGAAGTCGTATTTCCTGCAATCAAGTTTGGTGCGGTTTACCTTGAGTTTGTATCTATTGTGTGCTCTTGTATTGTTGTGGGCACTGATTGGGCACTGATGGACTGATCAAGAGGGAAGGACCAGAGAAAGGGGAAAATGATAACCTTTGCATGGGAATATTCAGATCTAGCTTGGCTTTTGCAGCAACCACTTAACTTTAGTAAAAAAAAAAGAATCACTTCAATCAGATGGAGTCGAGGGTCTTGCTTTCTTAAATATCTAAGTTGGGGCAGGTCTGACACCCTCCTCCCACTCCGCAGCAATCACTCCCAATCCCACTCAGTGTCTCCCAATTGTGAGCCTTCTCCCACCAGAAGCAGCCACTTACCGGCCCGCCAGCCTGTTTGCGACTCTCCTGGGACTCGCTTAGAGGCCTGTGAGCCTCACTTAACAATAGTAACGGGAGTGCCAGGATTGCTGTTGTTCAGCGAGGAGGTTCATGTGACACCTCATTATGATCGCATCGTTTAGCGACAGAAATTCTGGTTCCAATTGCTGTTGTTAAGCAAGGACGATCTCAACAGAGAAGAACTAAGCTTAAGACAAACATTGGGGGAAAACCTTCACTTACCAGCAACTTGGGAGTCCCCTGATCAAGACCTTGCAATCCGTCGGTCCGATTCAGATACAGCCAGAGTTTGAAATGCAGTCCTTTAGGGACGTTTTGCACATGTAGAATTGCCGACTGTAGCCCCACAGAAGTGGCTAATCTTGGGACTGTAAGATAAAATTTGTTTATTAGCATTGAGGGCTCAAATCAGTTGTCCAGAGCTGCGTGACGCAAATGGGGCTGTTGTTTCCTGTGAGATCAAAAAGCATCTAATTTTTCTAGATGGCTGTCTGTTCCCTTGTTATCTTTTTTCCCCTATTTTAATCAATTCCTTTTTTTTTTAATGTAGGCAACTATCTCATCTCTGAAGCCTTTTGAGTGTGAGCCAAGACCAGCAGTATGGCATCTACAGACGGGAGTGTGTCCAAGACAGGACCCACAAATGAAATATGATTTTTTTTGAAAAGTAAATAGCCCAATATGATGAAATTGATTAATCTCGTTAAGTTTGAAGCAAGAAAAAATCATAAAAAAAAAAATCACCCAGCTGGCAGGATGACCTTGGGCCAGTCACTCTCTCTCTGTCAGGTAAACTCACTGCACAGGGCTGTAGTTGGGGGGGAAACAGGAGGCAGGAAGGGTATTAGGCATGTTTGCTGTTTTGAGTTATTTATCAAAATATTACAGGTGGAACATAAATAAACAAACCAAGTCAGTCCTCGACTTATGACAGTTCAGCTCAAAATTTCCATTACCAAGCAAGAGAGTTAACTGAATTTTGCCCCATTTTATGACCTTTCTTGCTACAGTTGTTAAATGAAACACTGCAGTTATTAAGTTAGTAACCCGGTTGTTAAATGAATCTGCCTTCCCTATTGACTTTGCCTGTCAGAAGGTCGCAAAAAGTGATCGCATGATCCCAGGATACTGTAACTATCATAAATACATGCCAGTTGTCGAGTGTCCAAATTTTATGCAACCATGGCAGTGGTGGGATTCAATTTTTTTTTACTACCGGTTCTATGGGCATGGCTTGGTGGGCGTGGCAGGGGAAGGATACTGTAAAATCTCCAGTCAGGAGTTGGATTTGCCGGTTCTCCTAACTACTCAAAATTTCCGCTACTGGTTCTCCAGAACTGGTCAGAACCTGCTGAATACCATCTCTGGACCATGGGGATATGACAGAAGTCTGAAAAACAGCCATACATCACTTTTTCCAGGGACGATGTAAGTTCGAACCGTCATTAAACTAATGATTGTAGGTTGAGGACATTCATTCCTAAATACCATGTTTAATATGAATTTTGCAGAACTGCTAGTAAATTATTTAGGGCAATCAGAATTAACTGCCTTCTGTAGCCCAGAATTGCATATTATAGGTATGATGACCTGTGCAATTTTTATTTAATATTTCAAATATTCCTCAGGCACAGAAACTCAAATTTCACCCTACAGTTATAAGAATATGACATTTGGTATTTAAGAATGAATGTCAGGGCCCAGACATCCACCTTTCCACAATATCTGACCCAATCCTAAAAGGAAATCTGAATTAGAAAATGCCTCTAGCATGTGTCATAACTGGAATGAGCATCGGTTAGACGGAAGGTGAATGAAATATTTAAGTGGTTTGATTCACACAACAATCATAACAGGCAGGGGTGGGATTCAAATTTCTTAACAACCAGTTCTGTGGGCATGCCCTAATTTGTGGGTGTGGCTTGGTGGTCATGTGACTGGGTGGGCATGGCTTGTATGTAAATATTGTAAATATTTATGTAAATATTGAATTTTTTATTAAAAAAGAGCAACTTTTACCCAAAACAAGGCAAAGTAGGCAGGGAGATTGAGCTGCTTGAAGAATCACAGATTCACTCAGAGATCTACCTTTCTGCAATCTGCTGTCTGAGTCTGCACTGAAAAATAGAAGCTTCAGTCCTAAGGAAGGTTCAGCTCTGTTCTCAGGTCAGTGGTGCGATTTGCCGGTTCTCTGAACTTTGCAGAATCATAACAACCGGTTCTATAGAACTGGACTGAACCAGTAGAATCCCACTCCTGATAATAGGGCTGAATGTGCCATGTCAATGCAGCTGTTCTAGCTTGTAAGTTATGGCTTATGGTTTAAACTATGATTTGAAGCCTTGTTCACGCCTGGATGTTCTTTTAAATCTTTTATGCTACAGAAAGGAATTCTAGGAATTGCTTGAATCCCTGCTGGTGCCAACACTGAGGGGAAACTATTGACAGGGAAGTCAGTGCATTGCAGCATACCTTGACACAGGTGAATGGCATCTGTGGCTTTGGGCCAGGTACAGTCTATGAACAGAACACAGCAGAGACATAATGTTAGGAATGTAAGTCACCTAACAGCTATTTGGGTTGGACATATATAAACCGGGATAGACATTTTAATACTGCCTCTTTAAGGGAATGCTAAAAGTGTAATTGGGTGTGGTTTCTCAAATGGCCATAAAATGGAGCCAGAAACCTGGGTTGTTTTAGTCTTAGTCTCAGAAGAAGTCTCAGTGAGTCTCTTTTTCTTTCTGTTGGAGATTATTGCCATTCCTTCTAATTGACTGATATTCATGGATTTGATGTAAGTCTGATATTGAACTGTTTTTGACACTGAACTTTGTTACTGGATTATCCTTGGACTGAAAACTGACTGATCTTACCTGTGAATGACTTTGGACTGCTTATTTTGAACTTTGCTTAAACCTTTATCAAAAGTAAAAAACCTACATTTACTGTACAGTGTATCTGTGTGCTGTGTGTGTATTATTCAAACACTACTCTCAAATAGGTCTCCCTGTATGACTCATTCTCCTAACGGGGAATTACCTCAACCATCCAGTGAGTGTGGAGGTTCAGACTGATTTTATCAAATGGATTTATTGTTTCACTTCTTATTTCCAGAGAACTCACCTGGTCCATGGTGCATGACTTGTAACACACCTGTAGAATGATAGTGAGGCCTCATAAAGACTCTGAGATGCAATTCCCCACTGAGAGCTATTGGGAAGCAGTTGTACTGCAGGGACCCCTAGAAAGGAAGAGGGGTGGTGGAAATCAAAGCACTTTTCTCATCCAGATTGAATTGAATTGAATAACCTTTATTGTCATTTTCCTGTATGTACAATGGCACACATTAAAATGAAATTCTGATCTACCTGCTCTCAAAAATAAGAAAACCACCCATCAATGTCACCATCCCAAGGGTAATAATAATAACTATAATAATATTGTTATATGTGGCAATAACATATATATTGCAAGTTACACCTTAGAAGATGAAGAACAGAAGAGATTCCATGTTTATCAGATATTTGAACTATGAAATGATTTCTGGAAAATTATATAACTATATTTAATAAACATGTACTGTTTTGTAACTTGTTATATTCTAAAGTAAATGTCAAGTTTTTGGCTGGAACATGGGGGTTGTATTTCTTGGCGTTAGGATATATGTGGGAGATACTGGGCCATAGTGACCTGAATGGAACTGGTTAGTGATCCATTGTGCTTCGATGGACATAACAGGAAGACATAGCAATGAGAACAAGGGTAGTTTCCAAAGACAAGGAAACAGGTGTTATGCAATGGGTGTGGCGTAGGGAGATACACAGCTTGGATAGACTGTGAAACCAGGAAAGGGGCAGAGATTGTACATATATTTGAACCTGTATATAAACCCCAGCCTTCCTGGGGGAAATGTCTTCTGCCAGCAGGGATTCAAGTAGAATTCCCTTTTATAAACGCTTAATAATAAAGTTCTTGTTCACTGTCTCTAGTTGTATTTTGTGATTATTATCACAAATATAATAGCAGCAGCATCCCAAAATGCTAAATTATACAAAAATTACACTAAGACATAAATACATAGTTGCATACATACATGCATACAAACATATTAATCTCAGTACATCTTGAATACATAGCGGGGAAAAAAGAGTCTTGAGAATTTATAAGATTGCTACTAAATGGCACATACATGTATACATGCATATAATCACAGTCCAACTTCAATACACAGTGGAAAAAAGACTTGAGAATTTACAATATTGATGCTATATGGTACAAAGCTATTACAGAATCTAGTTTTCTGCTTCAAATACCATACAGTATGGTAGGACTATGGTTCCCAATGTCTAGAGCCAGCACAATTGGGAAACTGTTATACACAGCACAGTTCAATAACCAAAATACATCTTCTTCAGCAACTGAGATAAGCAGGGATTAGCACCAGACAAAAATCAAGCAGAAAGCAATACCACAATCAATACAATATAATATTAAAGAGAAAACCAACCAACACTGGCATGGAAAACTATAAACAGGGAGCAAATCCTATACCACAGGCCCTGTAGCACTGATAATATTACCTAATCAGGTAATGAAACGTCTGCAAGAACACATCAACTTCCAAAAGCATCAAAGACTCTATAGTTCAATCCTGAGCTGCAGATATTCTCTTCTGTTAAAACATGAACATGTAAGATAATTGGAAAGACTGCCCAGATAAATTAGGTGAGACTATACAATTCATGGTCTATTTATTAAGGGGTGGAGTTATTAAAATAGCAGCTCTCTGTAATTCTCCACTGCCTGGATGCCAGTCAAAAGGTAGTAGCACTACTAGAGGCATCCCCAGGTATGTCAAGGTGGTGGCCACAACAGCTCTGCCTCTCTTTATATGTATGACAATTCCATCCCTCTGCATGTGTGATGCACAAAAAGTGGGGGGGGGGGAGCTTCAACCACTCTGTTTGATCCATTGTGACGTTTGATCCCACGTTGAAAATATCTTTTGCAACCACACTTTGTATAGTTTACCAACATGAAAACCACAGGACTTTTTTTTAAAAATTCAAGATCTAAGTTCCAAAAGCCCTAAAGACTTTAGAAGTCTGAATAGGCAACACCAGGTGACGTTTTGAGAGGCTGGAAGTTATGCAATAAAAATGAGACGCCTTTGGTGAGGATATATCTCTCCAGTAAATGGGATGTATGCGGTGAAATCATTATACTTGAGCCAAGCAGACCCAACTTCAAATCTCCATCCAGCCACGAAGCTGCACAGATGCCACTGACAGGTAAAATAAGGAGAGGAAAAAACCCCATGCCTGGATACACACTTTGTGCTAAACCTAAATATGGTTTGCTTATAGTTTAGTGTTGTGTGAAAATAGCCACCACAGTTTGGAAACCATGCCATATATGCCAGCTGATTTTACTTATTTATCTTTCTATCCCACCTTTGTTACTGTTCTAACCCAAGCCTTGCAAACAAACACCAAACAGAGATAAAAGCAAAACCTTTTTAATGTTTCTCTGTGAATTCCGTTCATTCACATTAAATGCTATTAAAAACTAATTGTCCCAGATAAGAACAAGCCTTGCCAAGGTTGTGCAAGGCTGCTAAGAACACTAGATTAAATTGCAAGGAAATAATCAAAACCCAAAGTCTCCAAACACAAATCAGGATTGTCCGAACTTCCACAAGACCTGAAGTGCAAGAACTTCTTTGCTTCCTGCAAAGAATCCCACCTCTGAGGGCTGGCTTTTATCCCTTAAAGGAGGGGCCATCGCCTTGCAGCCTTACTCCAGAGTCGCCTGTGCTGCTGCAGCTGCTCTTTCCTTCGAGCAGCCCTGTTCCTCGGGGTTCTCTGCATCACTGCTGACAGCCTCTACAAGCTCTTTTCTGTATCCTGTACAGAGGTAGATTTATAAACTGTACAGATGCAGAGAGATAACTCAACAAGTCGTCCATAACAAAGAACATTTATTGGTTCATCAGGTATCCTCATAACTCACGTTTGTGATGAAGTTCTTCTTTAATGACCAATCCTTTGTATATCTGCCTTGTAGTAAAAGATGGTTATCTCCTAACCCATCTCGTAGTGATAGAAAGAAGCTGCCATGAGTAAGAGAGTTCAGACAAAAAATGAGGAAAACTCCCCCAACCCATCAAGGGTCAAACTAGTGATCAATCAGGATTACAGATGTGGTCACGTGACATGGACTACATTTCCCAGGATACCTTCAATTACATTTACCAAGATGCAGTCCCTTAAGGGGACAGCTCATAATTCCTAAGTAACTATCCAATTCCCATAGACTGGCTGGGACAGCACAAGCTCCAAAGGCAGAACTCCACTCTCTGATAGTTCTGGCCCCATCCTTGCATCACACACAGGGCCCTCATCTGAATCCTCGCTCTCCGAGACCTTGGCCGTCTGCACCTGCTGCTGGTGAACCACAACAGTTGCTTTATGGGAACCCAAGGTGGTAAACGTATCCAACACACCTTCCCCCTATCATCTCCACAACAACAACCCATGTGGTGGTTTGGGCTGAGAGGGAGGAACTGGCCCAAAATCACCCAAGCTGTCTTTCATGAATAAGGCGGGACTAGAACTCAGAATCTCTTGGCTGATTTCTAGGCCAGCATCTAACCCAGTGGATTGCAGTTTATTCAGTAAATCTCAGCCTAACGTATTGCAAGAATGTTAGCTTGCATTCTTTGGAAGAAAGATAAGATTTCTATGTACCGGTAAATAAATGTATCATAAGTTAATAGTTGCTGAGAGAAATGCAAGCAAAGGTATGCCTTGCTTGTCAGCTTTCCAAATAGATCAGATAGCCTGTCAGTCTGACAAGATCAGCCTTTTTACCTTACCTAATTCAGTTTCTGTATATTATAATAAACAAATAGAGCAAAAAACAAAGTACACAGAATAAGCACGTATGTATGTTTGCATACCCATGGAATCCATTTTTTAAGAGACAAAGGTCTTCACGGCAACATTGGTAGGCTATTATTGGTTGGGAGCCCCACCTGCGGTCAAAAAAAAGGCATGCTGGTTGGGGAATTCTGGCAGTTGAAGTCAGCACACCTTCAGTTGCCAAGGCTGAGAAATGTGACTCTGGAGGCTCAAGGGAAGTGCCTTCTCAACTTTGGAATTCACTGAGTGACAGTAGACTGGTTGTTTCTCTTCACCTTTGCAGGATAAAATGAGGAGAGACCCCCATGTGCACTATTGTCCTTTGTTTTAGTGAGCTCTGATGAATTGACTGACAATGCGCAACCTGCTTCAGGATTACCAGATGAACCATTGCCTCAGGAACTGCAAACACTTGAGGCAGACTCCTCAGGTAATCAACAGAAGCAGCCATTTTGTGTGAAGTTGAGGAGCCTGTGTTCTCTTGTGAGTGACACTGGCACTCACTGGAAATGGTAGAATCTCCAGCTAGACTGGAGGGAGGAATTAAGGGGGGGAAGTCTTCAAACTTGACAGCTTTAAGAGTTGTGGACTTCAACTCCCAGAATTCCTCCTCCAGTCATGTTAGCTCAGGAATTCTGGGAGTGGAAGTCCACAACTCTTAAAGCTGTCAAGTTTGAAGACCCTTGAGTTAAGAGGAGCTCAAGTTTGGGGTCGCTATGTTGCAGGAATCGGCACATGCCTGACTTCCCCCAGAATCCTTGAAGCTTGCTGTTTCCAGGGAAATGAGGTCATTCAGGTGAGATTCTTGTAAACATAGTTGACTAGCAACAAACTAGTGTTGAGACTCTTCACAAGTGATTCTGGTTGCTTTCACCTGTCAGTAGCTCTACTTTTCAGAATAGCAAAACCCAAGTCTCTTGGTTGGCAACAACTCTCTGGTAACCCAGATAACAATAGCTCTTAGACTTATGTACCACTTCACGGAGCTTTACAGCCCTCTCTAAGCAGTTTACAGAGTCAGCCTATTGCCCCCAATGAACTGGGATCCTCATTTTACGGAGCTCAGAAGACTGGAAGACTGAGTCAACCTTGAGCCGGTGAGAATTGAACTGCTAGCAGTCAGCAGAATTAGCCTGCAATCCTGCATTCTAACCACTGCACCTCTTAATGACTCTATGGTTCTGTGTGTCTTGAATGTTGACTTCGAATCTCACAACTTTCTTTGGTTCTGATGAACTTTCTGTGATGCGTTGACCCTTGGGCCTCCCCCCGACTACTCTTTTGCCTTCTACATCAGACTTTGAAAATTTGGGGTTTTGTTAAGGAGATCTTCCTTGACTTTGGGAGATTCTTTCCAATGTACCAGTATGTGAATGGTGCTAATAGCATCCCTGCCATTTGCACAGTTGTAGTAAATAACCAACAGTAAAGTTTGCATTACCTGTCTGCTATGTTTCTATATGTTTGGCCTAAGACAAGACATCATTCCAGAGAAGGGTTGGGAATCAATATAATAATAAATAACTAGATCAGTGATGATGAATGTATGACACGTCTGTCAAAGGAGACACACCATGATGTTTTGGGTAACGTGCCAAATTCACCAACTCCCAACAACAATTATTCTTGAAAGCCAGACTCCAAAAATGAATGTGCTTCAGCTCATATTTCTTTTTTTTTTTATATACCATTCATGACTGGACTGCATCTTTTCAAAAAGTAAATAAACTTATAAATAATTGTTTGCCTTTTAATATGGCTGCACTATATCCTACAACACCTTGAATCTCCAAATCACCTACGCAAGGGTCGTCTTTGTAGACTTCAGTTCAGCATTCAATACCATCATTCCAGACATTCTTCTAAGTAGACTAATCCAGCTAGTGGTACCTGAACACGCTAGTAAGTGGATCATAACAGACAGGAAGCATCAGGTAAAGCTGGGCAGAATCACATCTGATACCTGTACAGTTAGCACCACCACCACCCCAAGCTGTGTGCTTTCTCCACTTCTCTTCTCCCTATATACCAATGACTACATCTCAAATGATCCATCTATTAAAATACTGAAGTTTGCAGAGATGATACAACAGTGATTGGTCTCATTCGAGACAACGACGAATCTGCATACAGACAGGAGGTTGTACAACTTGCCTCGTGGTGTAACCGGAACAATCTGGAACTGAAAACACTCAAAACCATAGAAATGGTGGTAGACTTTAGGAGAAACCTTCCCATACTACCACCTCTTACAATACTAGACAACACAGTATCAACAGTAGAGACCTTCAAATTTCTAGGTTCTACCATATCACAAGACCTAAAATGGACACCTAACATCAAAAACATCATCAAAAAAGCACAACAAAGAATGTTCTTTCTGCATCAACTCAGAAAGCTCAAACTACCCAGGGAGCTGCTGATACAGTTCTACAGAGGAATTATTGAGTCTATCATCTGCACCTCTATAACTGTCTGGTTTGGTTCTGCAACCCAACAAGACAGACACAGACTTCAGAGAGTAATTAGGACTGCAGAAAAAACAACTACTACCAACCTGCCTTCAGTAGAGGACCTGTATACTGCATGAGTCAAAAAGAGGGCCGTGAAAATATTTACAGACCCCTCACATCTCGGATATAAACTGTTTCAACTCTTTCCTTTAAAACGACACGATAGAGCACTGCACCCCAGAACAACTAGATACAAGAACAGTTTTTTGCCAAATGCCGTCACTCTGCTAAACAAATAATTCCCTCAACACTGTCAAACTATTTACAAAGTCTGCATTGCTATTACTATTAATCTTTTCATCACTCCTTATCGCCCATCCCCTCCCATTTGTGACTGTATGACTGTAACCTTTTCGCTTGTATCCTTATTGACTGTTTCCTAGTATGATTTGATTGCTTATTGTATCCTATGACTATTATTAAGTGTTGTACCTGATGATTCCTGACTCTTGATGAATGTATCTTTTCTTTTATGTACACTGAGAACATTTGCACCAAGACAAATTCCTTGTGTATCCAATTACACTTGGCCAATAAAGAATTCTATTATATTCTGTTCTGTTCTGTTCTATTCTATTCTACTCTACTCTACTCTATTCTATTCTATTTTGTGGTGGGAGGCAGAAATGACACACTGGCAGAATCAAGTTAGGACTTTCTGAACTTTTGATACTCCTAGCCCCAAAGGCGCACCATCATTGAACTAGATCTTACCACCTCTAGGAAAGAAGATGCCTCTAGGAATCTGTGGCTCTTACCAAGGAATTATTTTGACTTTCCCAATCGTAGGGAAGCCAAACCTCCACTTCAACACAACGAGAAAGAGAAGAATATGTCTCAGCCATGAGAAAAATGTGTGTTCGTGGGATTTCTGGAGACAGAAAGAGACCAGGATCAAAAGCAAAATCAGGACAGTTTCCATCAGGTAACAAGGAGTTGCAGTCAAGAAGGCCCTACTCACTCTTAGGGTGTCCCTTGGGCTGCTCTCTGATCTTGTTGGCTCCTCCATCTTGTTTGGCACCCAATGCAGATGGCCCTAGAAAAAAAACAAAAGGAATGAGAGCTTGCTTATTGGAATGCATCTATTTTGCCAAAGATAACAGGTGAAGCAATATGTGAAATCATAGCTTCAACCATTCTTGGGTGCAACAGTCCAAATTTTTAGAGCAGCTTATGTAATCTATGTAATGAGTTCTCATACAAACATTACAAATCAAGGATTGCAAAGACAATTTTTCAAATTCAATGGATATTTGTGAATAAAAGGTCCCTGCCTTCCTCCCAACTGGTCTATTAAAAATAGATTTTGCACATTACAAAGAGCTAAAAGAACGCAAAAGGCAGAACAAAAGGTTTATAGTTGGCTAGCAATTGTTTCCTTTTCGTTTTTTGGGAAGACATTAAATGTCTGTCAATTTGGTCCTCTGATGGCTGCTTGTGGTTTGAGATGGCTGTTGATTTTTGGGGTGGGAAATTTAAATAAGGAAGTAGAGATCTAATGGCAGAGAGACTTAACAAGTTGGGCAAGGATGAGATTTTAGCTGCCTTGACAGCAAGAGGAGAGCTCTTTATTGCCTTGTGAAGTCTAAGAAATAGACATAAGAAGTCTTCGCTGATCCAGGATATTTCAGCGGGGTTCAGAGGTGGTATTTAGCAGGGTCTGACCAGTTCTGGAGAACCGGTAGCAGAAATTTTGAGTAGTTCAGAGAACCGACAATTACCACCTCTGACTGGAGATTTTACAGTATCTTTCCCCTGCCATGCCCACCAAGCCACACCCACAGAACCGGTAGTAAAAAAAGATTGAATCTCACTACTGGCTGGGTTCAGGGGTGGGATTCAATTTTTTTAACAACTGGTTCTGTGGGCATGGTTTAGTTGATGGGCATGGCTTGGTGGACATGGGACTGGCTGGGGGTGGCCAACTCAACATCACTCACATCGAGGCATACATCTCCTCGCCTGGCCTCTCATGACTGTGGGGATGCTGCAACAGTCATAAGTGTGAAAAATGTCCATAAGTTGCTTTTTTCAGTGCCATTGTAACTTTAAATGGTCACTCCACACAAGCAAAGGAGGGGAAAAAAAAACTCCAGAGAAGTTCCTGAGACAGGAAGTCTCGTCCTGCCAAGAATGTAATAAGGGTTAACGGAGAGGCAGTTTCTGTAAGCAACACCAGAATGTTTCCTCCCTGCCTTCCTTACAGGATTAGGCCAGTAATTTCTTCTAACAACCGGTTCTCCGAACTGCTTAGAATGTTAACAACCAGTTCTAGAGAATATGTGCGAACTGGTAGAATCCTACCCCTGGCTGGGTTGCACTAGAATGTCCATCGTTTCTTGTCAGCAAAGTCAAATTGGGGAAGGCTGCTATGAAGGGTATCGGACCTAAGGAGATGCCCTTTACCAACTCAGATCATTAGCCTGAAACATCCTTTCTTCACTCAATGTCCTTCCTCCATGTGTCTCAGAACTGAAACCTCCAGAATCTCCATCCAATACAGGCTTGGAGTGGGCTACCTGGTCTTCATGTCCCAGCAACCTTGAAAGTGCCACCTTTGGGAAAACCTGATCATAGAGTCCAGGACTGGTGAGCACATGGCACTGGCTGGAGGCCCTAAGGAGAAGGCCTTTTCTAGCCTTACTGCCCAGGAAGACTTTTAGTGGAAGATAAAGCTGACATTTTCTACCTGCAAAATATATGTGCTACAATCATCCGTTCCTCTAAGATGCTAACCCCGTGAACCTGTCTAAGAACTGAAGCTTGGAATTTTTTTGCACCTGAAGTGCAAGAATATATTTATTTATTAGATTTATTTATGTCCCACTTTGGATTTAGAAGCTCAAGACTCCCCCTCTATCTCTTTTTCCCACCCTCAACGTTGTGAAGTAGCTTGGGCCAAAAAAAAACCCCCACTATTGTATCAACAAGAGTCATAGTGGCACAATGGTTAGAATGCAATATTACAGGCTAATTCTGCTGACTGTCAGCAGTTCGAGTTTCACCAGGTTCAAGATTGACTCAGCCTTCCATCCTTCCGAGGTGGGTAAAATGAGGACCCAGATTGTTGGGGGCAATAGGCTGACTCTGTAAACTGCTTAGAGAGAGCTGTAAAAGTACTGTGAAGCGGTATATAAATCTAAGTGCCATTGCTATCACCTAGGCAGCTTTGTAGCATCTTTTCCAGTTACTGGTAATCCTCAACTTACAACACTTGATTTAGTGACCATTCAAAGTTATAGCAGCCCTAGAAAAAGTTACTTATGATTGTTTTTCACCCTTATGGCCCTTACAGCTTTCCCATGGTCATGTGATCAGAATTTAGATGCTTGGAAGCTAACTCCTATGTATGATGGTTGCAGTGTCCCAGAGTCATGTGATCATCCTTTTCGACCCCCTCATGAGCAAAGCCATTGGGGACGTCAGACCTTGTTACTAACTTAACAACGGTGGCGATTCACTTATCAACTGTGGCAAGAAAGGTCACAAAACTCACTTAGCAACTATCTTGCTTTACCACAGAAATTTTGGGCTCAATTGTGGTTGTCAGTTGAGGATTACCTGTATGCGATTTTATTGAAAAAGATTATTTGGCCTGATTCTCAGACACCGTAGATTCTCCTCTTGCAATGTCTAGAGAGCTTATGGGATGATGGCGAGTTTTGGCAACTAGACCTCTTCTCTACTCCTAGTCCAACTAATGAGCCTTATGCCGTCTCCTAATTTGGCCTAATGAAACATCCGCAAGAAAACCACCAAGCTCAGAGAGCACCAAGAACCCCTCATTTCAACCCTGGGCTACAAATATTCTCCTCTATCGAAAACAATGATACCATGACAGGGAGGGAACTTTTTCCTGTTGGTATCTGCCATCAAATTTCTCAATTAAAATCTATTAAGCCATCTGCATTGTAACCATGACATTGATTGGAGGTTGGGCAATTTGTCAAACATGAAGACAGCCCTAAATTATTGTTGCTACTTAGATGGTTTTCATAGCATTCTTCAACCCTGCCCTGCCCTGCCCTGCCCTAGACCAATACAATGGTAGCACCAAGAAATTAAGTTCCTGCCTCCCCCACCCCTCCACCTCCAGGACCCAATGCTGGCACAATTACACTTCCAAGAACATTTTCAAAAAAAGTTTTGCTTAGATCTTTTATTTTTATTGTGCCAATTCTTCTTTCTCTACTAGTTCCAGAAACTGTAAACTAACAATGTCAACAGCTTATAAAGAAAATTTGCATGTTTTACAAATGGCGTTTTGTACCTGGCAAAGATGTTTAAAGACAAATCAGCGAAATGTTGGAAATGTCACCAGACACCTGGAACTTACTACCATATGTGGTGGACATGGATAGAAGCTTTTCTTTTTAACTTGCAAACCATTTATTTATTTGTCAAATGATTATAAGATAATATGTATAAGTATAAACATAGTTATGAATACATGAAATGGATACATATAAGAAAAATAAAAAGAAACAATAGGACAGGGACGGTAGGCACGTTGGTGCACTTATGTACGCCACCTAAAGACCTCTTAGGGGTGAGGTCAATAGTACACAGCCTAAGATTAAAGTTTTGGGGGTTTGTGGAACTAACCACAGAGTCAGGTAGAGTATTCCAGACATTGACCACTCTGTTGCTGAAGTCGTATATCCTGCAATCAAGTTTGGTGCGGTTTACCTTGAATTTGTATCTGTTGTGTGCTCTTGTATTGTTATGGTTGAAGCTGAAGTATTCATTGACAGGTAGGACATTGCAGTGTATAATTTTATATACTATACTTAGATTGGACTGAAGGTGGCATAGTCCTAGGTTGTATAGGTCTAGAATTTCAAGTCTGGTGGCATAAGGTATTTTGCAATGAGTAGAGAACTCTTCTTGTGAAATATTTCTGGACTTTCTCAACTGTGTTAATATCAGATACGTAATGTGGGTTCCAGACTGATGAGCTGTATTCAAGTATTGGTCTAGCAAATGTTTTGTATGCTTTAGTTAGTAGTATGATATTACCAGAGAAGAAGCTACATAGGATTAGTTTAACAACTCAATGCCTTTTTGGCTATGTAGTTACAGTGGGCTCTAGCATTTAGATCATTAGGTCCTTGACAGAGTTTGGATAATCAACAAGGTCTTGACTATTCAGCTTGCATTTTATTTTCTGATTTTTTTTTTTTGCCGATATGTAAGACAGAGCATTTATTTGTTGAGATTTGAAGTTGCCATTTGTTTGACCATTCTGATACATAGCTGAGGTCTTTTTGAAGGGTAGCAGTATTATTATTATATAATAATACTAATATATAATATAATAATATAAGTATTATTATTATAAGCTAAAAGATATTGGACTAAAATACACACATGGTTGGCAAAGATGATAAAACAACACATAAATTTCAAACCTGAAATATTCTTATTTGGGATTTTACCTGAAAATTATAGTAAAGAAAAAAACTTATTTAATCAAACATATATTAACAGCAGCTAGAATTGTATTTGCTCAAAACTGGAAAAATGAAAAGTTTCCAACAGAGGAAGATGTGATTATGAAAATATTGGAATGTGCAGAAATGAGTAGATTAACTTTGGCAATTAAAGAACAAGAAGAAGCAGAATATTACATGATATGGGATTTATTTTATAAACAGTTGGAAAACAAAGTAAGAAGTTAAATGATATTGTTATAATGATAAGATATGTAAGATTGAATAGTTTGTAATATGAATGTAATCCTAGTAAGAAATGTATACATAATATAAATACTTGCACAAGATATATGTACCCAGTCCACACACTGTACGACTGAAAGATGGATTAATTTTTTTAAAAAAATTACACTTCCAAGAACAGATGCTTGAGTCAACTCCCTTACCCAGTAATCCAAGAGTTAACATCACTTGCACGCAAGGAATGCAGTCTCCCTCCTCCGGGCACCAAAGAGTGTTCCTTGGGTTCATCTGAATCAGCCTTAGGATTGGATCTAGTTCTGGATCTGATCTGGGTTCACTAGGTATGCACGGAGGATCCTTCTTTTCTGAAAGCAAGGTGGGGATGGAGAGAGAAAATGAATTGGGGGCAGTAGAGCAGGGGTCTCCAACCTTGGCGACTTTAAGACTTGTGGACTTCAAGTCCACAAGTCTTAAAGTGGCCAAGGTTGGAGACCCCTGCAGTAGAGGAAGCTCCCTTACCCAACCTAGTTGTGCTTTGCAGACTGAAGAGTGGGAGGGGGTGCTCAGCCAAGGTTGCTTTCCACACGGCTGCAAGTTAACGTTCTGCAGAAGGGGAGGAACGTTCGCAAACTTTGTACCCCAAGAATTTAAGAGGTGCCTTCAAATGGCTTTTCTCTGTTATGCCCCTTCCCACCCCCTTTTTCCCCCTCTCATTCTCCAACATGTTTTATTTGCACAAGGAGACACTGCATTTTACTGGCATGAAATCACGAGGTATAATTTGTGTTCTCCCTTTCGGATATGTGCATGCGCATGAGTGAAAGAGAAATTCCACGATCATCATGATAAAATGGGAGCAAACCATTCTTAAGAGCTTAATTAATCCTGTCTTGACAAGTTCCCAGACAAATTGCGTAGGTTGCTATCCTGAACCTTGAGGAACCACACATACGACTGAGAAGTCAGTTGCCTTCTCCCTGACACCATGTGGGTGTCACGACTCTCTCCATTCTTACCCAGCACAACTACTAAGATGAAGATTGTTGTCCACCACAACTACCGTGTAATGCACTAATTTGAAGGAAAATGAACTTTCTGTTTAACACACACATAAAAACAGAACATATACTTACTTAGCTGACAGCCCAGGCCCTGCAGAAGGACAGAGAGGAAGGAGCAGGTTCAATGACCAGGATATAGATATAGATACATACTGTATATTCAAAATAAACCCATTTTCCTAGCTCCCATTACACAATGTAGTCAGTCAAGCTAAGGTTAAAACAACAGATTGACTTTACTGATTTAATATCAAAAGACCAAAAAATGAGGAAAGAAATTGGATGCACTAGAGAAAGTGGATAAAATCGTCTAGTCCAGCTGATTACAACCCTCTAAAGCAAGGATCTTCAAACTTGGCAAGTTTAAGACTTGTGGACTTCAGCTCCCAGAATTCCTGAGCTAACATGACTGGAGGAGGAATTCTGGGAGTTGAAGTCCACAAGTCTTAAAGCTGTCAAGTTTAAAGACCCCTGCTCTAAAGGCACATCCAATATTTGGCTTGCCTGGGCTGAACTGAGTGAAGAGGATTTGTCTTGGGTTCTATGTAAAATATAGCTAACTTATTATAAACAACAAATTGTAAAGCATTTTAATAAAGTATAGTGGGGCCGCATTACTAGCTTTCCATAGCCACATGAAGTCCATGGGCTCTCAAGTAAAAGCTAAAGCCATTTGTGTAAAATAACATTTGAGTAAAAATTGGCAACATCACAGGCAATGTCTGCCAAAAACATTTTAACTCATTGTATTTCTTAGCCTCTCTTGTAAAGACAGTTAATCCTTGGTTTATAACCTAAATTCATTTAGAAACTGTTAAAAATTATACCGGCACTGAAAAAATCCCTATGGTCATGTGAACAGAATTCAGGCGCTTGGCAACTAGCATGTATTTATGACAGTTGCAGCATCCTGGGATCATATGGTTGGCATTTAAAAGCAATCAGAATAGAGCTGGAAGGGACCTTGGAGATCATCTAGCCAGGTGGCTGCCCAGTCTTCTCTTAAAAGCCTCCAGTGATGGAGGACAACTTCTACAACTTCTGAAGGCAAGCTGTCCCACTGGTTAATCGTCCTCGCTGTTAGAAAGTTCCTCCTTTATTCCAGGTTGCTTTTCCCCCTCGATTAGTTTTCATCCATTGTTTATTATCCTGCCAAGTCAATGCGGGAAACCGAATTCCTTCAAGCACTGCATGATTTGGTGAACAACTCCAGTGATTCATGTAACAAGTCTTTTGGAAGTCTTCAAAAATGTCATAAAATTGGGATGACTCACTCATGCCTTGCTCAGAACAGAAATTCTGAACCCAACAGACTGCTTGTAATCAGTGTTTCCTACTGGAAGTACCTCCTTAGCATATTAGTTTGAATGGAAGAATGACATTTATTCTATCTGCCGTTATCCAATCCATTTGCTGACATGATGGGAGATTTGGAGAACTAAGCTGAAAAATTCAAAGCGTGATGTTGCTTACTGCCGCTTAGCTGAATATAAGAGCATTTGGAATGAGTTTGTTTTTGTTTTTTTATAACAATTGAGAGTTGAGCAAATATATTACTGGCTGTGCTGCAGCATATGTCAAAATTCAGCAAACAACTATATTTTTTAACATTTCAACACTGGTACTCCTCAATTTATAACCATTCATTTGGTGAAATTATGATGATACTGAAAAAAGAATTTTTTAAATCAAGCCTCACCTTACAACTCTGCAATAACACACAGCAGTGAGATCTCTAATAACACACAGTGGTATAATATGCAGAATGCGACCCAACCAGCAATTCGGAAATGCCATTTTTCCGTTTGTTCTGTTCCATTTCCCTCTTTTTCATCTTGTCATACCAATTAATTTGTATTTCCAGAAAGTGTGTTGTTTGTGGAAGTCCTTTCCCCCTGCCTAAAAAAGTGTTTTCTCTTAACTCTTCCAAACCTTGGGATTTTTCTAAAATGCTGATGTCACTTTGAGGAAGTTGGAAGAGCTATTTTGAATAAAGATTCAGTAATAACTTGTAAATTAAGTTAAAACACTTTTTCAATTCCAGTAACTAATATTCATTAGAATCTTCTTTCATCTTTCTGCTCCTGAAAGAATGAAATTGGGGAATACCCCTATTTTGCCACTCATTAGTAATTACAGAGGAAAGCAGGAAAAGACTTAGCTCATGTGGAAGACTAAGATTTTTAAGAAAGTCTGTTTCTTTTCCAGAGTCCCAACTACCTTCTATCTAATCCTATTGAAACAAATGATCTATGTGTCTAGTGGCTACACTCCTGAAGTGCCTTCAACTTGTGGTGAAGGCTCATTTGTAGTCCTTCAAATGCAGATTTTTGTCTTCATTAAGTATTGCAACCATCACTGCAATTACAGCTCCAGTTTTACTCATTCTTCCTTGATATGCCTTATCTTTTTCCCAGGAAATAACTTGTCCTGCTGTTTCCTGTATTACTAAACCTCTAACAGACGTACACATCCAAGATATCAAAAATAGTTGGGATAAGGCACTGCTTGGCAACAACCCATCCTAGCAAGAATAAAGGAAGAGAACATAGAACAATAGAGTTGGAAGGGACATCATAGTCTTCTAGTCCAACCCCCTGCTTGAGAAGGAGACCCTGGCCTATACCATGTCAGACAAATGGTTGTCCAGTCTCTTTTGGAAAGCCTCCAGTGATGCAGCAACCATGCAGCACTTCAGAAATTATTTAAAACAGTTCCTTTAGTCCCCAAGGGAGTATAAACATAGCATGCATGTCCCTACAGTTCTTTAAAGCGACTGTGTCATTTCTTAGCATCTCATGACTGCTACCTAAGCTCTGAAAATGATACTGTTGTTTTAAGGAGTTGCTGTGGGGGTCCTTGGTGCTCTCTGGGTTTGGTTGTTTGCTGGCAGAAGTTTCAAGTTAGGTAACACCTGGTTAGCTAGCACCGATGATGTTACCTCACCTAGTTGGGTAATGAAACATTTGGAAAAAAACAACCAAGCTCAGAGAGCACCCAGGACCCTACATCACAGCAAGTATTGATTCTGCTAAGCAATACTGCTAAGTAAGGTAAGGCTCCAAAACTTTCATATCATGACACAAGGGTTCTTTGGCCGAGCTGATTCTACTATAATTCTTCTTAACAACAATCCCTCTTCCACTGGCTGTAATGACACCTGAGATAAGCATGCTATGCTGACACGATATAAACATGCTTCGCCTCAGAGAATCAAGCTGTCAGAGCTCCTAATCAACCATAGGTGCCAAAATGCTGATGCCAGTTTGCAACACAGCAATAATGCAAAATACAAGGGGACTAAGGAAAAAGGAAGGGAATAACAGATCCCAGAGATTATTTTGTCCGATTCTGAACTTCGCTGCCTCCTCCCGCCACTATATAGACTTTTACTTACCGGTGAGCAACTGACAGAGTTCAGCGAGTTTGCAAGGGGGAAGCAGGCAGAAATCAAGTGAGTTAGGAACAGCACTAAGGCAAGTAACTGCATCTCAGGTAGCCAAGCAATCACTCTTCTTGTAACTCATTACCAGCATAATACAGATCCTTTGCTTCCCATGGCGCAACCTGCCTTTCTGCAGAATAAGTTTAAATCCTGCCTTGGTACACTATTTCCCAGTTTTTTCTTCCAAGGAATTGTTGTCTTCACAGCATTTCCAACCTTTGGTGTTAGACCAGCAGGTGAAAGATCCAGTTAGCCAAAAATCTCTTCACAACCCACAGTAGCAAGAAGATCCGAAGAGCTGCCCAGGTCAGGAAAATACTTCCTAGCTTGGTTTTCTGGATCTGACTTCGTAAACAAATATCCTCCCTTTTTGCAATTACTACCAGGGTTACGTCACAGGAAAATAAAGGCCAAGAGGTGGAGCAAGAATTTCCCCTGGAATCCAAGGGATGTGCCAAAAAACCTAGGCCAAGTGCCAAACTGCCAGCAATGAGAGCCTAAAGCGTTTCAAATAAGACAGGAAACAAAATCATAGCCAAACGAAATCCCAAATTTCCCCAAATGTCACCAGAGCAAATTCAGATATTATCCCTTTGGAAAATGGAAAATTTTGTATTTTGAGCTGGCAAAAAATGAAGATTTCAGATCTGGACAAAGACTGACAACATTTATGTATCAGGGTTTTGTTTTAGTCCCAGTTTACTGAACGAGTTGTCATGGTGGAAGGTCATACCACACACTAAGCCAACAAACAAAAGGAATCACACAGTGTGACTTGAAACTTACCTTAGCTTAGGAGAGATCCCATTTTCATGAAATAAAAAGAATGATAACATGCCATTTCAGGCTATTCATTGCTGCAGCTATGTGTTTTTAGGTAAAATAGAAGAAAGAAAATTGTGTTCTCAAATTTGGTAAATAGCTAGGTAGCTATATGGTCATCTAAAGCAGCTTTGTGGAAAACAGTAAGTACTTTTACAAGACCAGTAAACTTTGGGGGACTTTTTGCTGAAAATGAAAAACAAGTGAAAGGACGATTTATGGATTGAATGATTGAAAAAGTCTGAACAAGTTGCTGAAGGGATTTTTATAATATTATTGAGGGAGGAGGGACAAATTATGGATAATAAGTCCACAAGTCGATAAGTTTGTTCATAATTGTTAAAAAGGATTCAGAAGTTGCCGATTTCTCTTTCTTTATTTTTCTTTCTATTTTCTACTGTTTTGCTTTCTGCACTTTTTCTTCTTTTTCTCTCTCTTTTTTTATTTTTCCTTCTTTTCATGGTGCAGTTTACCTTCATGTTTGTCCTTTGCCTATGTAAAAATTCTCAATAAAAATTATATTTTAAAAAAAATCCAAAGCAGCCATTTTGTGTGAGTGGCATGACTTGAAGTCAACATTTCTAATGGGTCCTTTAGAATCAGAAGTTGTCAATTCCTGGCATAAATTCAGTAGAAAGACTTACCCAGTGATCATATAGGACAGTGATTCCCATTCCCAACTGTTCCGGACTAGCAGGCTCGAAAGCCTGCAACTCTGATTGGCCCGCGAATAGCAGATTGTGATTGGTCGCCGCAGACTGATGCGATTGGCTAGTAAACGGGCTGCCGCGATTGGCCCAGCCAAGAGCGGCAAACTCAAATCGCCTTCATTGGCTGCCTATCCGCAGCCAGCCCTATATAAGGGGCTGCTGCAGCTGGGATTCTTTGCTCAGATTTGAAGTCACTAATAAAGAGCTGTTGTTGTTATCTGAGTCTTGCCTCCGTTCTTGAACCATCCTCCCAGATCTAACACCAACTTTGGTGGCTTGAAGATGTGTGGATTTCAACTCCCAAAATTTATCAGCCAGCAATTGAATATATACATGTTAAATTTGCCATGGTTGAGACATATTGTTTTCTTAATCAGATAATCAGAGTTGGAAGGGATCTTGTAGGGCATCTAGTCCAACCCTCCACCCAAGCGGGAGACCCTACACCATTTCTGACAGATGGCAGTCCAATCTCTTGAAGGTCTCAAGTGATGGCGCTCCCACAACTTCTGAAGGCAAAGCTGTTCCATTGGTTGATAGTTCTCACTATCAGAAAGTTTCTCCTTATTTCCAGGTTAAATCTCTCCTTGTTCACTTTCCATCCATTATTCCTTGTCTGGCCTTTGGGTGTCTTGGAAAATAGCTCGACCCCTTCCTCTCTGGGGCAGCCCCTCAAATATTGGAAGACTGCTATCATTTCTCCCCTGGTCCTTCTCTTTACTAGACTAGCCAAGCCCATTTCCTGCAACCATTCGTTGTATGTTTTAGCCTCCAGTCCCCTAATCATCCTGGTTGCTCTTCTCTGTACTATTTTTAGAGTCTCAACATCTTTTTTATAATGCGGTGAACAAAACTGGATGCAGTACTCTAGGTGTTGTCTTACTGAGGCTTTATAGAGTGGTATTAGTGCTTCCCTTGATCTTGACTGTATCCCTCTTTAGGATACAATTTAGGATTGCATTAGCTTTTTTGGCAGTGGCTGCTGTACACTGCTGGCTCCTATTTAGCTGGTTGTCCACTAAGACTCCAAGATCCCTCTCACAGTTACTGCTATTGAGCCTGGTTTCACCTAGTCTATATGTGTACTTTTGGTTTTTCTTGCCTAAGTGTAGGATTTTACTTTTCTCTATATTGAATTTCATTTTGTTGAATTTTCAACAAAATGGTGTAAGGTCTGGATTAGACTTATAAATCCTAGTCCTTGTGATAGAATTGGAGGGGGTTACAAATTTATGTGCACGGATTGACCTTTATTAATCATTAGCTAAAAAAGCAAAAATTCCTTTCACTTTCAAAATCAGTCAAAGGTCACTTGATATGGAATAATCCAAAGAACAAAAGGAGCCAGGAGACGACCAGCACTTTTTGATAAGAAATTCCAGCAGGTCACACTTCCCTACCACTAACGGTGCTTGTTTTGGAAACTTTTCTGCCAAGTGTCCTTTGTTCTATAACAGAACAAAGCAATTTCCTACCTTCGCGTGGCAGGTGGTAAGTGAACCCAAAATGAAACTCAGCATTTCTTGGCACAACACTTATATAGTTGAAAGTTGTGGAATGAAGCTGGTAGCTTCAGAAGATGTATAGATAACTTATGGTCAACTTATGACCAGAATTGAGCCCAAAATGTATGTTGCTAAGTGAGAAATTTGTTTTGCCCCATTTTATGACTTTTCTTGTCACATTTGGTAAGGGAATCACTGCAGTTGTTAAATTAGTAACACCGTCGTTAAGTGAATCTGTTTTGCCTGTTGACTTTGCTTGTCAGAAGGTAGCAAAAGCTTGATCACCTGATTCCCATGACACTGCATCCATCGTAAATGTGAATCAGTTGTCAAGTATCTGAATATAAATCACATGACCATGGGCGTCCTGCAGTAGTCATAAGGGTGAAAAATAGTTATAAGTCACTTTTTTCAGTGCTGTTGTAACTTTGAACAGTCACTAAATGTTGTAAGACAAGGACTATCTGTAGTTTCATTTATTCATGTTGGACGAGTGAATTCAGCTCAGAACTGGCAAAAAATGCAGTCATGGTGTCAGGATTCCGGCAGTTACCTACATTTAAATCATGAGTCTGGAGCCAAATTTCCAAAACTTCAAAAGGATTTATTGGGAGTTAAACTGTCCGGCACTGCCTGGGTGTAGCCAACTCTGAGACACATAATTCATTGTCACCCTTGACCCTGGTTTCCCCCCACCCCCCTGGGTGTATCGTAATTCATATTCTCCAATGAGACACATCCATAGCCAAGAGTCATCAATCATGTTCTCCAGTTAGAATTTTGCATAGCAGAAACTCATCACCTAGTTACTATCTTTGAAAAACTATTTATGGAATGCACTTTCACTTTCCAAGCTGCCACACTGCTCTTTCAAATCCCTTTCCCCCCTCCCTTTCTGTTGGCAGCTCTAAAAAGACCATAGAAATATTTTATGAGTTGACACATGATGTTTTTGACTCATATGTCTGCTCTTGATGGTAGGGCCATAGGATTAGCACCTTTTGCTTTTTTTAAAATGTGATTTTGTATTGCATATAGCAGACAAAAACAAGGAATTTGTGTGATTTCAGAAAAAAAAAATCTTTATGAATCCTTGTAGAGTTGTAATTGCAGGAATGTTCCAATCTTGGATGGCAAACCTCAGATAAAGAATGTTTCCAAGCAAATACAACTCAGGTAAACAAAGTCACTAATCTAAAGGAGGATTAGAGAGAGGAAGTAAACATATGGTAGACTTTAACTAGAGATAATTAATTGTATGGATTACTATGCTAAACAGTAACAAAAGTTAAGCAGTAACCAAAGTTAACCAATGATGGAAGATAACTAAAAATGTGTATAAATGCAAGACTAGACTCCAATAAAGATCATCATGATTCAGTTGTTCATGATCAAACAACTCAACTGCCTCATCATTACAACAAGTGGCACCCGAACAGGGATCCTCTTACTTCATCCGCCAAGGATTTGGTGCACCTTCAAACCTTTGTGGTTTCTTCAACCTTTTGGTTTCTGTAAGTATGGGGTCTTTGCTTTCTGAGGAACAAAGGAAGCATCTAGATGAATTAGGCTATTTGTTGGAGAAAAATAATACTGAAGTACCACAGAGAAATCTCTTAAGGCTGGTCCAGGAGATTGCATCTCAGTGCCTATAGTACCCAGAAAAGGGGTCTTTAAAATTAACTGATTGGGAACGTATAGGGAAAACATTGCATACTGAACCTCGAGCAAAAATAGAAGTTTTGCATGTGTGGCATTTATGTAGGCATGCAATTGAAAAATTTGGTCACAATGAACTTTCTCTTTTAACACCTCCACCTTCATGTTATACCAATGCTGTCATTTGTCCCCCTTCTTCACCTGAATATATGTCTTCAATTCCCTCAGCTCCTGCAGATACAAGGCAAAAGCCTCCTGACTCTATTGTTCAGTCTTCTTTTCAGAAAATGGTAGAGACTTGTAAAAGGGATACCTCTGTCTCAGGAACAGAATTTGCAGAATTATTGTCTGTTTGTCCAGTACAATATCATCCTGGTCAGGGGCCACAGCTTGGACTGCAAGTAGCAGAATGGGAGGGTCTGCCTTATCAGATCTTAAGAGAGTTTTAAAAGGCAGTTACAGACTATAGGATTAGTGGTAATTTTACAAGAGGACTTGTAAAAGGAATAAAAAATGGTTATACAATGATCCTGAAGATTGGAAGCAAATATTTCGCATGATTTTAACATCCATGCAATATGTGGTTTGGGAGAGTGAATATATGAGACATGCTCAAGCTGCTGCTTTAGGAGGGGGAGAAGCATACACAGTTGAGCTGCTATTTGGTTCTGGACCATTTGGTACAATTCCTACTCAAGTTGTTCTTCCTCCAGCTACATTAACTATTGTTTCTGAATGTGCCTTTCATGCTTTTCTTAAGGTACCCCAAGCTGGAGAACCTAGAGCAAATTTTTCAAACATTCGACAGAATGCCAATGAGCCTTATGCTGACTTTGTTGAGCGTCTGTCCAAAGCAATTAGACAGCAATTTGATCATCAGGAAGCTGCTGGTGAACTTCTTCTCCAATTAGCTGTTGAAAATGCTAATGCAGGTTGTAAAAGAGCTTTACGGCCACTAAAGGCTACTGCTCATTACACTCTGGCAGATATGCTGTGAGTCTGCCAGGATATTGGATCACAAACTTATAAAATGCATATGTTAGCAGCTGCTATTCAGAAAGGACAGCGACCAATTGGTAACTGTTTTAAGTGTAAGAAGTCTGGCCACTTTCAGAAGGACTGTCATTCTACACCTTCTATGCCTCAGAATCATCCTTCTAAGAAGTGTCCTATTTGCAAAAAGGGATTTCATTAGGCCAATCAATGTCGGTTTCGGTCGGGAAACTTGCCAATGGGTGTGGCACCCACCCAGAATCCAAAGTGTGCCTTTCCCATCACTCTGACTCCTCTAGCAGTCTCTCTCACTCCTCCCCAGCCACAGCCAGTAGCGCTGGGATCGATTTAATCACTCAAGAGGAAATTGAGTTTAAATTTCCCACGGATGTTAAAATAGTTCCATCTCAATTTAAAGGTCCTCTTCCTTCGGGATTAGTTGGCTTAATTTTGCCTCGTTCTTCTGCACACAAAAAGGGCTGTTTTGTTGTGCCTGGGGTAATAGATTCAGATTACACTGGTATCCTCATGATTCAGATTTGGGTGAATCTTCCTCAAGTTCTTCCTTGTAATTCTTCTGTTGCTCAATTGCTTCTTCTTCCATATGAAAATCCATCTCCTGGTATAGGTAATCTTGGGGATGCAGGATTTGGATCAACTTCTTTATCTGTAGGCTTACTTCATCAGCTGAACTCCTCTCATCCTTTGTTAATGCTCTTCCTTAATAAACAACCATTTCAAGGATTATTGGATACTGGAGCCAATGTTACTGTCATCTCCTCTTTACAGTGGCCAGTACAGTGGCCAAAAATGACAGTTTCTTCATTGTGGGGAATAGGAGGTTCTACAGCTGCTTGGCAGAGTGTTCAAGAAATTAATGTTACAACATCTGCTGGTAAGTCCTTTTTCCTACAACCATACATTCTAGATATTCATACTAATATTTGGGGCCGTGATATCCTTTCTCTTCTTAATGCCCATTTGATTCTTGATGATGGCTCTTCCTCTTAAATGGCTCTGTTCTACACCAGTTTGGGTGGAAGAATGGCCATTATTAGGGGAAAAACTCACTGCTTTATAACAATTGGTTCAAGAACAATTGGCTGCTGGTCATATAGAACCTTCAACTAGTCCTTGGAATACTCCTGTTTTTGTTATAAAAAAGAAAAATGGGAAACATAGAATGTTGCACAATTACTCCATTCCAATTCTTCCTGAATTACAAGTACAGCAATCATATACATTAGTACAATGGCAAAAATTACTTGGCATTATTAATTGGACATGCCCATTCTTCTACATTAAAACTGGTGATATGTTGCCCTTATTTCAGTCTTTGAAGGGAGCACAATCACCAAGAGATTTAGTTGTATTAACTGATCTTCAAAGAACATGCCTTCAAGAAATATTGAATAAGTTTAAGCATCGATATGTGGACAGGATAACATCCTTAACAATAGGACTTTGCTTAGCTATTCTTCCCACTACACGCTTACCTACGGGATGTCTTTATTCTAATGCATCCCCACAAGTGGTCAACATTCATGAATGGATTAATTTGTCAGCTACTCTGCCTAGAAACATTTATCCTTATCAATCAGCATTAGAGGATCTATTATTAAAGGTCGTAAACAAGCCTTACATCTTACAGGACAGGATCTCATTAGCATAGCTTTCACTCGTACAAAAGTTGAACATGAGCATTTGATGATGATTTCAGAATCATATCAGATAGCCTTTTCTCAATATGTGGGAAACTTGATGTATTCTTTACCCAAGGATCCTAGAATAGTGGTTACTACTACTTTAAATCCAGCCTTTTCTTCCATTTTTGTGAGAAATCCTATTTCTAAAGCTCTTACAGTCTTTACTGATGGATCACCTATAAGGGGTGTGGTTCACTGGCAGATTCAACAACAATGGTATTCTAAATTTACTGCCACGCAGACTTCAGCTCAACGTGCTGAGCTGGCTGCTGTGATTTTGGCTTTATGATTGTTCAATGACCAACCTATTAACTTGATCGTTAATGCTCAATATGTGTATTTAGCTATGCAATCTCCTCCCTTTTCTTATTGTGCTCTCTCTTTGGATAAGAATTTGTTGCAAAGTAATTTAAAATTTCATGATCTCAAGCCCGGGATATTGTCCGTGCTTGTCCAGCTTGTCAGCAACTGGCAGTTTCCTTTCCAGTAGGTGTCAACCCACGAGGAACCCAAGCTAATCAAATTTGGCAAATGGATGTAACTCAATTTTCAACCTTTAAGCCATACTGTTATCTTCATACGTCTATTGACACTCATTCACACTTCCTTTGGGTTACTGCTTCACAACATGAACGTACTTCAGATGTTATTTCTCATTGCCTATCCTCTTTTGCTGTAATGGGTCGGCCTTCTCAGTTTAAAACTGACAATGGTCCCACTTATATTAGTAATGAATTTCAAACCTTTTGTCAGAAATGGAATATTACTTTAGTGCACGGAATTCCTTACAACTCTCAGGGTCAAGCTATAGTTGAGTGAGCTCATCGTACTTTTAAGGCATTGCTTCAGAAACAATTACAAACTGAGTCTGGCCCTTACCATCTGCGAAAGATTCAAAATCTCATTGCTGTAGCATTATATACTTGGAATTGTTTAACCTTTTTAGATTCTCTTGCAGACTCACCTGTTAATTTGCATTTTCAAGCTACTGAATCTTTAGCAAGGCCTTTGGTAAAATATCGCCAAGCTCCAGATCCAACCTGGAAAGGCCCTACACCGCTGATCACCTGGGGTCGCGGTTACGCCACCGTGGAAGATCCTTCTACTCGACAAGCAGTGTGGGTTCCAGCACGCTGTGTTTGTCCATATCATGGCATGGCATCAGGGCCTTCATAACCCGATTCCAGATTTCAATCTTCATCTGAACACGGAAGTCCGTCTTCCAAGGTCGACTCACCCGCAACCCATCACTTGGGGCCAGGTTAAATCTACTACATATCAAGCTCAACAACAACTGCAACAGGCCTTATTACCTCAGACTCCTGAAAATCTTGTTGCTGCTGTTTTTGCTATTATTACTGCTAACTCTGTTACCATTTTACTTTGTATTTTCTTGTTTATGGTTAATGGTGTTTCTGCTCAAAATGACACTTCTGTGGTTCATCTTAACCCTAATTTGTGGGTTCGTCATGCCCAATACATGTTTATGACCCATGGCACAAATATTACTTTATACTATGAGCCCCCAATGGCATTTGGTCAAATTTCTTTTACCCCTAACTTGATCATGTCTTCTACATTTATTGTCTCACAACTACGATCTATTTCACACTCCTGGCTATTTTCTACACCCTCTATGCAATTGAATTCTGTCCATTGGCGTTACTTGAAAGTTAGTCAATTTACAACAAGTCTGTGTTTCTGTTGTCACGCTAAACACACTTGGCTTCATAATTGGTCTGATTATGATGCTGCTCAGCACATATTAAAAAAGCTAGGGAATTATAGTTATTGTTCTACTACTGGTTGTCAGGTACCTTTAATTCTTCCTTGCATGGAATTAATATAGCTCCTGATATGTATCCTGACAATTTTCCTATTTTTAATGCCTTTGATCAATCTAATACAGGATCGATATGCGCTGGTTGGCAGCTTAAAGATTCTAATATGTGGTTCTTTTTTGATAACTATGCTACTAATGTTCATCCTCAGAATTATCAATGTGCAACTATAGGTTATTTTACTCTACCTGTTCAAATAGGTACGCTCCCATCAACTGGACAGCGGCGTTCCTCTCTGGGGCCTACATGTAATGATGAAGTCATTATTGACACACAATTGTCTTCTGGTTCTACATTTGGCCATGCATTGGCAGGGGCGTTACAGGAGTCCTTACTCTGGGCTCTTATCCTGGCATAATTGCTCAAGAAAACAGACGATCTATTCTTGGTCTCACCTGCAGACTTGAAAAATCCATCAACGCTACCGCTGCTATTATTCGTGATTTGCAGCATGAAATAGAAGACTTAAATCAAGATGTCTTACAGCAGTGTTTTGCCATAGACTATCTTTTAGCTCATCAGGGAGAGTTCTGTATGTTAGTCGGACACCGTGGATGTGCTGTGCATTTTCATTCTTTGAATAAAACTATTGAGGATGAGCTTGCCAATTTACAATCATACATTCAAAATAATATCCATGCTCATTACTCACCTTTTGAGTGGCTAACCAATTGGCTCCCTGATTGGTCTTGGCTCAGACAGTTTTTCTTTTATGCTATAATTATTATTATTGTACTAATTGAAACCTGTTGTTTTATTCAATGTATTCCAAATTTATTTGCATTGTTTTGTCCTGCTTCCCCCTCTCTTAATCCTCTACAATTGCGATACATTCATAAATCTTTGAATCCTCCATTTAAAATAAAAAACGAGGATATGTAGAGTTGTAATTGCAGGAATATTCCAATCTCAGATGGCAAACCTCAGATAAAGAATGTTTCCAAGCAAATACAACTCAGGTAAACAAAGTCACTAATCTAAAGGAGGATTAGAGAGGAAGTAAACATATGTTAGACTTTAACTAGAGATAATTAATTGTATGGATTACTATGCTAAACAGTAAAGAAAGTTAAGCAGTAACCAAAGTTAACCAATGATGGAGGATAACTAAAAATGTGTATAAATGCAAGACTAGACTCCAATAAAGATCATCATGATTCAGTTGTTCATGGTCAAACAACTCGACTGCCTCATCATTACAACAAATCCTCCGGTAGCTCTGATGGAAAATGTATTTCAACTATATGCATGATTGGGGTTATCTCCAGCTAAATTTAAACCACTATGGATTCCCTGATTTCTTCACTCCTTTGGGGAATTCCTATTTCAGCACCATGCTTCCTCTCTTTGCCAATGAAGCAGTGAATCAATCAGGAGAACAGGAAATTTTAGCGCCATTTTTTTCCCATAGACTCATTCCAAAGCTAGTTGGTTTTTGCTTCTTTAAGAAAAGTGGGGTTGAAGGAGATGGAAGATATTTGACTGTAAGCTCTGGAACTTCTTCGACTTTATTTGAAAAATAGAAGAATTATTCAATAAGGATCTTGACTTAAAGGCCACCATCTCCTCAGAGAATAGCTATTGATGTTTTATCATGAAGCAGAAATGTGCCTTTCTTTATACATTTATTGTAACATGGGTCATTTGAACGATGAAATGGAAAGGCACAAAAAAAACCTTCAAGCCCTGTACGGTATATAGGTAGTCTTTGATTTACAATCATTTCTTTAGTGACCATTTGAAATTACAACAGCACTGAAAAAAGTGATTTATGGCCATTTTTCACACTTATAACCTTTGCAGCAGTGGTGGTATTCAGCAGGTTCTGACCAGTTCTGGAGAACTGGTAGCGGACATTTTGAGTAGTTCGGAGAACTGACAAATACCACCTCTGAATCCCATAAACTGATTTGCAGCACTGAATCCCACCACTGATTTGCAGCCTTCCCTGTGATCATGTGATCAAATTTGGGATGCCTGGTAACAGACATGTATTTATTATGACAGTTGCAGTGTCCTGGGATCAAGTGATCACCATTTGCAATCTTCGCACAAGCAGTCAATGGGGAAGCCAGATTCACTTAACAACCATGTTACTAAATTAACAACTGCAGTGTGATTCACTTAACGGCTGTGGCAAGAAAGGTCATAAAATGGAGCAAAATTCACTTAACAAATGTCTCACTTAACAACAGAAATTTTGGGCTCTATTGTGGTCGTAAGTCGAGGACTACCTGTGTATGTGAATGATTTGCATATGTGTCTGTGTCTGTGGATCTAGAATTAGATCTGAATAGAAATCTATATAAATATATATAAAAGCGAAATACCACTCACGCATCATCACAATATCTCCCAAACCGTAAAGCCTACAAACTTGAAATTTGGCACATAAGTTCTTCTTGGCTTCTAGGTGCTCACTAAGAAAGGATTTTTCAAAATGACCATCAGAGATTAGAGATCCTTGCTGTCTCTTTCTTGTTCACGCAGCAAATACTGTTTCAGTTTCCAAACAGCCCTCAACTCTCACACACTGACAGAATGCTAGCCAGATGAATACTGATGGATGCTGGTAGGCAGAGGCAGAACTTTTTTTTTCTCATTATTTGCCTCCCCAAAAACTAAGCCTAATCACATAGTTTCATAGCGAATCATGGATATGGAGCTAGTAAACCTTAATAGATCCTGAGGTACAAGACTATTTTAAATGGAAGAGCCAACTGTTTGAAGCTATTAGGACAGTTTCCCCCAATCTGTTGTCTTCCAGATACATTGGATCTAATCATAATTCTAAACCAACATGGTCAGGTCTGGAAGCTGTAAAAACGACGTATCTGAAAGGCCGTAAGTTGCATTATGGAATGACACAGACAGCCCTTCCACCAGGGGGTTATTCATCGAAAAGATTGTCAAGCTTACTTTCAAAGTCAGGAGGCACAGATATACTTTTAAAAGCATTTACTTTATCAAGGTTTCTACTTTTTAGGAGACCATCAGTACAATGTTGTAGGTTACCTAAAGCAGAAAAATGCCCTTTGGATTTTTGAATTTCCTTTAAAAGCCATCTTTATTATTGTATTCCAAGATAGCAGCACCAAGAACAGACGTAGGACCTGAGCAACAACAACAACAAAAAAAAAACACCTCAGCAGATTAAACATACAAAACAAAATAATGATCTCTTACAACTCTCTTAGCAACACGCTTGTTTTGCTGGTTTGGAAATGGAGTGGTCAAAAGCGAGGCAAGCTGGTAGCTGATTTAAATTCACCTGATTGTATGACTTTGTAAGTCCTTTTCCCACTTGTAACACAGCAACGACACACTCTGAGAATAGCTTTTGTTCTGTGATAATCCCCTCGATGCTCCCATCATCTTGTCCTCAGCTTAGGAGCAAAAAGGCTGATCTTCTCTATCTAGAAGATTCTTCTTCAGCTTTACTGGTGTTCAAATAGTGTTTTCCCCCCTCGCATATTCGGACACCCAGCCCCCTCCAGAGCAGTTCTAAGGTGCATAAAATCCATTGGGCCTTGGTCACCCCATTCCCTTGAAGGGAGTCATGAGACTGCATTGACGGGGGACAGAATCGGGATAGGGATTAAGTACAGTGGCGAGATTCCAAATTTTTCCCTACCTACTCGATGAGAGCACGCTTCGGTTCTCCGAACTACTCAAAATTTCCGCTCCCGGTACGCCAGAACCGGTCCGAGCCAACTGATCTCTGGATTGGTAACAGGAACAGCCGGCTCCCTGCTGGCATCACTTTTGGCCAGTTCATAGGTAGATGAAGAGAACCTCCACTCAACAGTGGGGAACGAGCCTTAGTGTACTATCTAGGAGATCACTGGCATAGAGGTGGACTCTCACCTCACAATCAGGAGGCTGTGAGTTCGATCCTAGGTAGGGGCTAATATTTGGAATATTATTGACCTCCTGCTCGAGCAGGAGGGGGGTCAGACGAGATGACCTCCAAGGTCCCTTCCAACTCTTATGTTATGCTATGTTATCTGCAGGTTTCTTTGTGCTGGTCTTTGTGTCTCCACAAATAGAAATGTTAAGGACCCATGTTTTGAAAAGAAACAAGTAAAACGAACACTCTGACAGCTGTCAGAGATGTTCTCCACCTTCTGTGGGTTTAGAGCCCTGAGGTGATGGACGGTGAACAAAGCAAGAATTCAGCCTCTTCGTTTAGTCCATCTAGCTTGCAACAAGATCCTCTTCCCTGGGCCTAACCTGGCCACCTTTTGGCAAGCTTACTATCCTCTGGGAAGAATTTGCTAGGAAGCAGCAGCCCCCGTGAATCCCTCACGCGGCTGCCCGCAACCTTCATATTGCACCATCCCGCTTTCAGCATGACCCCTTCTTCGCGGTACCCTGTCCTCTCTATGGCAACAGATGCCATGAACCACCAGGTGATGGAGGGGGTGGGTGGACTCTCTGGCAGACCCAGAGGAATCTCTCTGCTTTACGATTAGCTGAGCTGGACCCCTTCCTTTGTTTTTGTGGCATTGGATTTACCGCCCGAGATGATTACAGACGCCATTTCTTCGGCACCATAAAGAAGGCCAATCCTTCTGAGGCCCAATGGCTGCCTTCCGCCTACGGATAACCAGTGGGATCGATCCCATTTTGCAATACACCTTTAGTCCACAGCCCTCAGGTGCAGCTTGGCCTGTGTGTCTTGGGCTGAGCAAGGGGGAACAGGGATTCCTCCAGTCTCCTGATGTTCTTGCTCCATGGTGGATTCCGCAGTTTCCGCGAACTCCTCTTCTTCTTGCCTTTGAGCAGGTGGCACACAAGGGCTTTGGCGCTAGCATGGAGCCAGCTGGGTCCTGAGCTGGAGTTGCCCTGAAGGACCCCAAACAGGTCCGGCAGGTCCTGAGGCAGGCGGTAACGGGGAAGAAGGCGCAGAGCACAGGGAATATCCCGCCAGTCGCACAGTTTACTGAAGTAGGCAATTACCCAGTCACATCGCTGGACCGTACCTTGAAGTTCACCTTGTAAACAGGCCATGGCTGCCCCAAAGAGGTCATAGGGCTCTGGGGCTTTCGTACCAGGGCTACTGGCCTCTCCTTGCCAGAGTCCATAAGCGTTGGCACTGCCTGCGCTCCACAGCAGTAGCACCTGGCCCTGCTTGCGACCCACAAGTTCCCGTTGGGCGTACATCCAGGGCAAGATGCCCAGTCGTCCCACGTGGCCCAGCTCCCAGAGGTCCAATAGCACCGGGCAGCCCAGTGCTGACCGCAACAAGGCGGCGAAGGAGCAGACCAACTGTTTGTGCTCCTCTGAATCAGGAGAGTAGATCAGCAGGATGGGACAAGAATGGTGCCGGCAAGATGCGTCTGGAAGAGAAACAGAAGTGAAAGAAATTAAAGAAAAAGAAGAAACTGAATATTACATAGTATGGAAAATGTTTTATCAATGGATAAAAAAACAGAACAACCTAAAAGGATTTGATGTATTTACAGAGCAATTAAAGCTTTTCCTTTGGAAAGTCATATTTTCTACTTCGCTGCTTGAGATTGGAAACAGTATAGAGTCACATCCACCCACACTCATTATAAACCAGTTCTTCTGATGCTTTATTACCTCTATGGAGTCTGTGCATCTTCCAGTGAATCAGGAAGATTGCCAAAGCCAGCAATCCCAGGCCCAAACCTACAGCAAAGGCCAGCAGTCCCCAGCGTCGGTGAGAAACTAGCAGAAAAAGAAATTTGAAGGGAAGTGGTGTTAAATTGTTACAGAAAGTAATTCTTGATTACCGGTGCATTTCTGCAGAAATGTATTCATGTAATATCTCCTACTTACCACTTTCCCTCAATCTGGGCTTGTCAGATGTAAATAGAGATAGTTCTTGACTTACAACCCTTCATTTAGTCACCATTCAGTTACAAAGCACCCCCCAAAAAATGTGACTTACAATCAGTCCTGACACTTACAACCAACATAGCAATCCCAAGGTTACGTGATCACAATTTGTTTGCTCGGCATCTGGCATGTATTTACAATGTTTGCAGTGTTCTTGCAATCACATGACTTCCGTTTACAATCTTCCCAGCCAGCTGCTAGCAAGCAAAGTCAATGGGAAACTCCAGACCGCAGGATTTTCAATTGCAATGATCTGCTAACAACCTTGGCAAAAGGGTTGTAAAATTAGGCACGACTTGCCTAACAACCAGTTTACTTAACAATGGAAATTCTATTCTTGGTTGTGGTAATAAGTCAAGGACTGCTTGCACCAGAGTTCTTTGGACCATTTACCTCAGAGGTGTCAAACTCAAGGCCCGTGGGCCGGATTTGACCCACAATGCAGTTGGATCCAGACTGCGGAGCCGTCCTGGAAAATATAAGGGGCCGGTCCCCGTCACTTCGGCCCAGTCTACCCAATGTGAAGAGGAAACATGCTAGCAATTTGGGGAGTGGTGTCAAGATGGCCACGCCCACCCAGCTGGCCATGAGGTCAATCACAGCCCTGATGCGACCCTCATATAAAATTGAGTTTGACTTTGACGCTCCTGATCTACCTGGTCCTGTGTGGTCAAACACTTCTGGAAGACATCAGGTTGAGGAAAGTTTAAATATTACAATGAATACTTTTTTTTGACCCTGCCTTATGTAACTAAGCGCAAGAAAGCCATTAGCAAGTTTAAGGAAATCACAACATGTCCCAAAATGAACCCAAAAGGAAAATAAACATCTAAGGAAGAAAAATCCTACAAATGATGAATGAGCATGTTCACTTTGCACTAAAAATTCTTTTGGAAGTGGGAAGGAAAATTAGGATATAAAAAGCATGAGTGCAGAGTTGTAATTGCAGGAATGTTCCAATCTTGGATGGCAAACCTCAGATAAAGAATGTTTCCAAGCAAATACAACTCAGGTAAACAAAGTCACTAATCTAAAGGAGGATTAGAGAGAGGAAGTAAACATGTGTTAGACTTTAACTAGAGATAATTAATTATATTAATTACTGTGCTAAACAGTAATGAAAGTTAAACAGTAACCAAAGTTAACCAATGATGGAGGATAATTAAAAATGTGTATAAATGCAAGACTAGACTCCAATAAAGATCATCATGATTCAGTTGTTCATGATCAAACAACCCGACTGCCTCGTCATTACAACACATGAGAAACGGAATTGAGTATAACCAGATGTTTTTCAAACCTGGTGGTTTTAAGATGGTGTGGAGTTCAACTTCCAGAATTCTCCAGCCAATTGAAGTACACACATCTTAAATTGCCTGGTTTGAAAACCACTGGGATAACCAAAGAAAGAATGGTTGATGGGCTGAACACATACAAAACTCATTAATGAAAAATCATTAATCTATTAATCTCATCACTCCTTATCACCCATCCCCTCCCATTTGTGACTGTATGACTGTAACTTTGTCGCTTGTATCCTTATGGTTTATATTGACTGTTTCCTAGTATGCTTTGATTGTTTATTGTACCCTATGACTATTATTAAGTGTTGTACCTTATGATTCCTGACTTTTGATGAATGTATCTTTTCTTTTATGTACACTGAGAGCTTATGCACCAAGACAAATTCCTTGCGTGTCCAATCATGCTTGTCCAATAAAGGAGTCTATTCTATTCTATTCTCAAAACACGCTTCTGAATTTTGCAGCATAATTATTTCCCTTTCTTGTACAATATGTTAAGGGAATAGATCGGATTCATTATTTTCATGCTAGGCATTTTTTTAATCAACCATCATTTGATGAAACAAGGTTGGAATTATAGCACACACTTTTAAAAAAAATATTACAAAGTCATAAGGAAACAGGACAGACTGGATGTAAGGCTAGAAAAAAATGGAGAAAATAGATCTGCTATCCCCATTGCAAAATTTTTGTCTGTGCTTTCCCTTGTTAATCTTTAATTGGAATTGTCATCTTATTTCTTCTTGTTCACAAGAAGGAAAGGAGTTCTAGGGAACGCAGTCATTAATCATGACGTTCTGTTTTCCAAGGAATACCCTAATGATTTTCTGAGTCATTGGTTTCAACCATCAACGTCGGCCCTTCCGTAAGTCCTCTAGCTTGTTTCTTTAAGTTCTGGAATCTCTTCCAAATATCTGAGAAAGACATAACTCCGACCGTTGGCGAGAAGACCCAGGACTGCTCTCTCTACCTTCCAAGACATTAATGGCCATTTTTCACACAATCTCCTCTTTATTCACCCTGTTCTTTACAGAACAATCTTGTAACTTACCATCTGGACACAGGAGTCGCTTGCCAGCAAACTGTACATCAGAACGCCAGACCTAACAAGTGAAAAAAATGAGGTGGAATGGGACAATGGAACTCAGTACAGATAGTCCTTGACTTACAATAGTTCACTTAGTGACTGTTCAAAGTTACAACGGCGCTGAAAAAAATGTGACTTATGATTGTTTTTCACAGTTACGACCTTTGCAGCATCCCCCCCACAATCATGTGATCAAACTTCAGCTGCTTGGCAACTGGTTCATATTTATGACCGTTGCTATGTCCCAAGATCCCCTTTTGCAATTTTCTGACGAGCAAAGTCAACGGGAAAGCCAGATTCCCTTAACAACCGGGTTACTAACTTATCAACTGCTGTGATTCACTTAACCACTGAGATAAGAATGGTCGTAAAATGGGGCAAAACTCACTTAACAAATGTTTGACTTAACCACAGAAATTTTGGGCTCGCTTGTGGTCGTAAGTCGAGGACTACCTGCATTGTGGCCAAGTGTGTTAATGTGCACCTATGTGCTCCTGTTGAACTGGCATTTTATTCTTATCAATTTGTCGGCTAATTTGCAGGTATAAGTAGTCCTTGGCTTACGACTACAACAATGATAAAAAATAACTTAGCAATCAGTCCTTGCATTATGACTTTCGCAGGGTCTCTCTGCTCTTATTTTCATTTGCTTATTCACCCCATATCGAGATGTCCCCAAAGAGGAAGAACCCCAATTCGACTGAAGGCCGTAGCCAGAAGCAAAGGAAAACTGATCACAAAATCATAATCATAACGAAAATCATAAAATCCGGGTCATGTGATTTTCACTTAGTGACTGCTTTGCTCAACAGCCAAGTTGCCAGGCCCAATTCCTCACTAAACAAGAACTACCTTTAATTGACTCCCTAGGGTAAAACCATACACGTTTCACGAAGGAATTAAGTCAAGGTAAAGGTTCCCCTCACACATAAGTGCCAGTCATTTCCTGCTCTAGGGGGCGGTGCTCATCTCCGTTACAAAGCCAAAGAGCCAGCGCTGTCCGAAGACGTCTCCGTGGTCATTTGGCCGGCATGACTAAACGCCGAAGGTGCACAGAACGCAGTTACCTTCCCACCAAAGGGCTCCCTATTTTTCTACTTGCATTTTTTACATGCTTTCAAACTGCTAGGTTGGCAGAAGCTGGGACAAGTAACGGGAGCTCACTCCGATACACACGGCTAGGGATTCGAACTGCCAAACTGCTGACCTTTCTGATAGACAAGCTCAGCGTCTTAGCCACTGAGCCACCCCATCCCTAAAAGGAATTATTCCTCCCTTAATTAATTGCTAAGAAAAGGAATAACAGAAGCTAATCCTTACCAGCACACAACTTCTCAAGACTGTCCAAGGAAGAATGAGATTCATTTCACCCAAGGCAGATCCCCCTGTCTGCAAAACATAATCTTGAATTAAATCCAGGATACGTCCTCCAGCTACCATCCAGGTCAAATAACAACGTCATTTTTTTAGGCTTTCCTCACTCAAAATTCATGATTGAGTTATTTCTGGAAACTACCCCGAATTCCTCCTCTTGAGACCGGCAGCCACTTACATGCGTGATGGTATAGACAGCGGGTTCAGGTTGACACTGGCTTGAAGATACCGGCTGGCATAAGCTGGAACTGAAAGAAGCCGCTGTGCGAGAACGGAAGTTTAAGTGAAGTTGCAGAAATTTCACATGGAGAGATACATTCCAGGTAGCATCTAGAAAGAAAGAACAAAGTCAGTTGTGTTCATTCTTCAGCCAACGCCCTGTTATCTCCAATCTTTTGAGGAGAAATATGTTACCGTATATATGATAAATGTACTGACAATAAGTATGAGCCATGATGGCGCAGTCGTTAGAGTGCAGTACTTCAGGCTACTTCTGCTGACTGCCAGCTGACTGCAATTTGGCAGTTCAATCTTGACCGGCTCAAAGTTGACTCAGCCTTCCATCCTTCCGAGGTGGGCAAAATGAAGCAATAGGATGACTCTATAAACCGCTTAGAGAGGGCTGTAAAGCACTGAGTTTAAGTGCTATTGCTAAGTGTTATTGCTATTGTATTGCTATTCACAATACATTGAGAAAAATAAGATCTTATAAGTTTGAAATTTACCCTTTTTTGATCCAACACTTCTATACTTTCTTCCATTAGCAATTTTCCTGGAGGTAACATCTGAGCTAGTGCTACCCATTTTTCTGAAAACATTAATTACCTTCTGCTATTATTCAGTTATTATACTGTACACACAGTATGCATCTTGAAGACCAAAAGGTCTTTTAAAGCAATAAACCTTCAGTTTATATCCCTTAAAGTTTCATGTCAAAGACAACTATCACATGTTAAGATTCAAATGTTGATCTTCCTGCTTAGCATCCTACCACTGGATTCAGATTACAAAATACTATTCCATTATTGCAACTTGCAGCATACCACAGACCCATTTGCCCCTACACTGGTTGTGGTATGTACAAAATAGACAGACCTGTACCATGACCCCATTTACGAGGTTCTCTATTTTTTCTTTTTAACCAAGATTGGACAGAAATCCCAGAACATTGTCTTAATTTGTTAGACTGCACCTTGGAAGCAGTGGCTGTGGTTAAATAAAAATTGTCTCTATTAATTATTGCAAAAAGTTACTTAGGAATAAACTCTTTTGAGTTGCCCTTGGCATTTGCAAAGGAAACTTGATCAGAACATAGACTAGAGATAATCAAAGAAAATCCAGATAGTAGCAGGTTACAAAACAATGGTTTGTTTCCCTATAGGAATCATAAAAGTTCATTAGCACCAATTGTGAAGATATGATGCTCATTAAGTGATTTTTCAGAAGAAGAGTACAAAGAGATTGACAAAAATAAAGGTTTGCATTGTGACTTTACTTAAGTACCTGTCTGGTGTGGGCACTCAGTGTGGCTGGTGTTCATATAAGAAAACTAAAAAAAAAAAAAGATAAATTGTTGTGTTATGACTCATCATGTAAAACCCTGCTGTTAATATTTAATACTCAAGAATATTTAAGTCCCCCAACCTTGTACCTTTCTTCATTAAACGTTCGTCATACAAACTAGAATGAGGAACTGCCCTAAATCAAAGGACTGAACTATAGTAAATATTTTAGTTATTGCTTCAAGGCTGAAGCCTGACTATCTAACTTGATTTTAAAGACTTCCAGAAATGAAGATTTACTAAAATTTATGGGGGGGGGGAATCTGTAATTCAACCAAGAATAATACAATTCTTTTAAAAATTAATCTCTTTTAAAAATTCTTTTAAAAATTAAAAATCTCACTGGGCCTCCTGTATTTTAACCAAAACTCTCCTGACATTTTGTACAAGATCAGAAAGATCTTATGTGATTTGCCATCATTTCTATTTTAATTCAATATGGGAAGTCATAGGGATGTAGGCAGAGCAGAGATACCTTGCAGATACCATATTAGCACTCCCGAACAATGAGTGCTAATAGGTCGAACAATGAATCAGTGAAACAACTTGCCTCCAGAAGTTGCAAATGCTGCAACACTGGAAGTTTTTAAGAAGAGATTGGATAACCATTTGTCTGAAATGGTATAGGGTTTCCTTCCTAAGCAGGGGGTTGGACTAGAAGACCTCCAAGCTCCCTTTCAACTCTTCTGTTCTATTTCTATTTGTATTCCTATTCTGGATTGTTCTTTCTAAGGACTGATTCATTTGTAGTCCTGCAGGCGTAGCCTATAGTAACCCATCTAGAGCTACTACATCTTCATCTTCTATCATTACTTGAGATATTCCACAGAATTTTAAGCAAACATACACCTCATATGCTACTAATGCATCGTTTCCTTGGAGAAACGATGCATGCTTTTTATTTGTGTTTATTTAAAGGACTTACATGACCGCCTTCTTATACAATATAACCCTGGGTAGCTACAACAGTCAGATTACTGTAAATGCATGAAAAATGCATTTTAAAAGACTTTTTGATGACTGTTTACTGAGTCTGAAAAGAGTTACAAAGTAGTTTGGGCTGAGTAATTTTCCTTTGGAATAGCGCATTTTGCTCTAGAGGTGATCCTCAATTTACAACTATAATGGAGTCTGCCCATCACAATCTTAAGTCATGACTGACCCAATTTTAAGACCTTTCTGCGGTGATCATTAAATAAACCAATGATTCACTATGGGATGTTTTTGCTGAAAAATGGAAGTAAATGTCATTTTATTTTTGATGAAACTCTTATAAAATGTGGCCACATGACTGTGGAACCCCGCAAACAGCTGTAAAAGCAGGCCAGTTGCCAAGAAACCAAGATACGGTCACATGATTACAGTGGGAAGGGTCACCTTGGAACTTTGGAAGCGGGTCGTAAGTCCCCTATAGGGAGGTTCACCATAAATTCAAACAGTTACTAAGCTGCAAGTCGTCAGCCGAGGTGTAAGTCAACTCCCCATATACATGCCTCTTAGCTGTGCACTTTCATAACAGCACAGATACAATCTACTTCAACAGCCTCTGAATTAGATAAAGTTCATTGCTTTCACTGCATGCTTGTACCTTCAAAATTCTGGAGCCTTCATGAGGCTTGTGATAGATCACAGTAACTCAGTTCTTAAGAGGCGACGATCTTGTAAAGATACAATGGGTGTCTGTCTGTAGATACATCTCTTACCTTGAAGCAGAGCTGTGGGTTCACATCTACACTTTCAATGATGTGCGCCTAGAGTAAGAACTACATGTTAGGACAATGGAAGGCAGTATCTCTCTTTCTCTCTCTCCCCCTCCCTCCCTCCCTCCCCCTCTCCCTCCCTCTCTCTTTCAGAACCCAATATAGTGTTTGTGCCTCAAAATAACCATGGTAAAAAACAATAAGCAAGTCTTATTATTATATCTACAAGGACTAGGAGTAGGGACCATGCTGCCATGGTGGTGTAGTGGTTAGAATGCAGTACTGCAGGCTGCTCCTGCTGACTACCTGCTGCCTGCAATTTGGCAGTTTGATTCCCACCAGGCTCAAGGTTGACTCAGCCTTCCATCTTTCCAGGGTTGTTAAAATGAGGAGCCGGAGTGTTGGGGGCAGTAGGCCGGCTCTGTAAAACTGCTTAGAGAGGGCTGCAAAGCACTGTGAAGCAGTATATAAGTCTACTGCTATTAAAAATCGGAAGGATCTGGCTGCGTTTTCTCCAACTTGTTCAAAATGCAGCAGCTCTAGTAATTAAGGGTGTGCTGGAGTATATGGACATTAGTGGTCCCCAACCTTTCCAGGTTGATGGCCCGGCCTGGCACGGGGGTGGGTGGGGTGAGGAATAGCATGTGAGTGGCAGGTGCACACACATGCACATGCAGGTCTATTAGTTGTAGTGACGGGCGCAGACACACTCCACTCGCAAGAATGTAGCTTCGTACGCGGGCACTTAACGTTCGCATGCAAAGCTGCAGTCGTGCAAGTGGCAAGCACTGGCACCCTAGTGCAAAGCTCCACTTGCACAAGTGGAGGGCGTTTGTGCAGAGGATGCTTGTGATCGTGCGCAAAGCTCCACTCACGCAGAGTGCTCCTGCGCAAAGCCCCATTCGCACGAGTGAAGCTTTATGTGCAAGCACCCTGTTTGCACGAGTGAAGCTTCGCACACAAGCACAAACATCCTCCACTCAAGTACCCTCCACTTGTGCAAGTGGAGCTTTGCGTATGCCGCTAAGGCTCCACCGCTCACACAAATGGAGCTTCACGCACACACATGCCCATCTCTCGCATAGCCTAGTTTCAAACAGGCTGCGGCTTGGTAGTGGGACACAGTCCAGGGGTTTGGGGACCCCTGATTTAGATGGCACCTCCGCTACAAGAACTGGCGTTTGGTACTGGTTATCTCTTGGTTGCAATTTAAAATACTGATTGTTACTTTTAAAGCCCTATATATACTCAGGCCTGGTATCCCCAAAATTGCTTGCTCTGAACAAATCTACCAATCCAGCAAAATTGGAAAGAGAAGCCAGATCAAGAGTCCTGCTTCTGAAAGAATAGGGCAGTGCTGGCTACCCTTTTTGGGCTCCTCTGCCAAAAATTGTGCGCGCGCTTGCATGCTTGCGCTCACGTGCCAGCATTCAGAAGGCAATGTATCCCCCCATGCCCCCTACGCATGTGCGCACAATCCTACTTAACTGCACTATGCCTCACAGCTGATTTTTGTCTGGTTTGAGGCCTTTTTCGGCCTCCCAAAGGCTCGAGGAAGGCTTCTGCAGGCTTCTACAAGCTTTGTAGGCTGAAATCTGGCCTTATTTCATTACTTCCTGTTTTTTCGAAAATACCGGAAGTGACAAAACAGGGCTAGATTTTGTCCTACAAAGCTTGTAGAAGCCTGCAGAAGCCTTCCTCGAGCCTTTGGGAGGCTGAAAAGGACCTCAAACCAGCCGAAAATCAGCTGTGAGGTGCACACATGCACAATGAGGTAAGTTTGCCTGCAGCTTGCGTGCCAGCACAAATGGCTCTGCGTGCCGCTTGTGGCACACGTGCCATAGGTTCGCCATCACGGGAATAGGGGAACATCAGAGACCTGAAGCACGAAATCTTTCAAGCAGTGGTGAGATGCTGCCAGTGTAACGATCGGTTCACCACGCACGTGTGAACAGCTTTCCGAAAAAACTTACCTACTATGCTACTACTGGGGAGTGACATAGCTGAGGAGCGGCAATCTGCTCTGCTGCGTGAATCAGTTGAGAGGATATAGGTAAGTACAGCGTAGGGGCGGGGGGAGGGGCGGGCCCACATGATCATTGGAGCGAACCACTTTGCTGCCAGCTGATCGTCGGAGCTAGAGGTTCGCCCAAACGAGTCTGAACCAGTCCAATCCCACCCCTGCTCTCAAGACATGGTGCACAAGACTCACGCCCCTCTTGTGGAACCAGCTTCCCCCACATATAAGGCCATAGTCTTCCTTCTTCCTCTGCTTCCATGGAACAGTTTTTTTTTAACCCATCTACTGGAGATTGGCCCAAAGGATGATTTTGCCCCAAGATCTCCAGGCACCATGAACCAATGAATGAATGAATGAGTGAATCTTACTTACTGCAATAGGAATTGTAAGCCTGTCAGTGTCTTCAAATTCGAATGGCATAGAACTCTGAATAAATAAAGAAAATAAGTCAATTAATTCCAGAGGTACAATGTCGAAACATCTCAGGATGATTCCCCCCCCCCATAACCTGCTTCTCTCTCATTTCCTCAGCTAGCCTGGCAGGTTTGGGAGAGGCTAACTGCCTGATAAGGACATTCTCTTAACAAACATCACTCTGCCTTCCACCCAGGGGTGGGATTCAGAATTTTTAACAACCAGTTCTGTGGTGGTGGCTGTGGCTTGGTGGTCATGTGACTGGGTGGACATGGCTTGGTGGTCATGTTATTGGCTGGGGTGGCCAACTCAACTCACTCACATCAAGGCACGCATCTCCTCACCTGGCCTCTCATGACTGTGGGGATGCTGCAACAGTCGTAAGTGTGAAAAATGGTCATAAGTCACTTTTTTCAGTGCCATTGTAACTTTGAATGGTCACTCCACACAAGCAAAGTACCAGCAAAGGAGGGGAAAAAAACTCCAGAGACAGGAAGTCTAGTCCTGCCAAGAATGTAATAAGGGTTAACAGAGAGGCAGTTTCTGTAAGCAACCCCAGAATGTTTCCTTCCTGTCTTCCTTACAGGATTAGGCCAGTAATTTCTTCTAACAACCGGTTCTCCGAACTGCTTAGAATGTTAACAACCGGTTCTTGCGAATAGGTCCGAACTGGTAGAATCCCACCCCTGGCCTCCACTAAGGGAGAGCACGTTCCTAGAATCCCTTGGCCTTCGCTTTGCTACTTGGCTGCCCTTCCTCAAGTCACAAAACCTTGTTATTCTCATCCTATTCGGTATGGTCTCCATGTCCCTTCACCTGCTTGGCTTCGGGGACTGTGGAATTGGGGATATCTTGGCAGGTTGCCTCTGGAACAGAGTTTTCCTTCCAGCAAAGTGAGACAGTGGGGTGAAAGATGCAGCGGCCACTCAGTAATATGGCCATTTCGGTTTTGTCACTGGAACTGAAGTCATGAAAGTGCGCCGAAGACCAGAGATCTGTAGCATCTAGCAAAATAAATAAGGAATATGAACGAATGAACAAAAAAGCGAATGAACGAACAAATGAACAAACCAATGAATGGATGGATGGGTGGATGGATGGATGGAAGGATGGAAGGATGGACCATTCTTTCTTATTTTTTCATGCTATTTGTATGCTGCCCAGAGTTGCTCTTTTAGGTGAATAGGTATTGCATTTCCTACCTACAGTACCCCAGCTGACTCTGTTATCTCAGGTAGAAATAAATATGGAAGAGAAAATGAGCCTTCCTTCCTTCCTTCCTTCCTTCCTTCCTTCCTTCCTTCCTTCCTTGCTTCCTTCCCCTTTTGACATTGTTATACGTAAGGTATAAATAAGTAAAATACTGCAAAGTTTCCCTGAAAAATTAAAATATTACAACATATTTGAAATAATTCTAATGATTAACTATAAAACAACAGTGAGTTGACACAGAGAATGTAATTCCTCCAAGAAAAGCAAACTGAAATCATGCAAAGTTACCCAGTTTTATCTTCATAAATATCCCATGAATTCTCTTAGGTTTAAAGAGAGCAGCTAAGCTGCCACATGTATAATAGCTACCATTTTGTTAAATATAAACTGGCTGGGTTCACAAATCTCAGAAAGTCTAAAACAAATAAACTATGTTAAGGCTGATGTTTGAACCTAGCCAATGGCAACCAACTAATCATTGATTAACCAACTACTTCTGCAAACATTTGCTGAGCACGATTTGGAAATAATTGTTTTGAACACCACAACTCTCTGTCTTTTGATTAGTGAATCAATCAAGTACCTGCCCCTTTTAGCAGAACAAAAAGGGACATTTTCAGACCTTGACAAAGACCATTTGCAGTACAGACAATATATGTATTCATTATGCAAGCCAGAGATTCAGTATGACCATAACAGAAATGAAGAAGTATTGATTGATTCAGTTTGCCAATGATCAGGCAATGATTTGGCAGAGTTTAGTTTTATCTGTTACGTATAGTAAAAAAAAAATTATGTGTTTCTGGTTTGTGCTCGTGTACGTATGTGTGTGTGTGTGTGTGTGTGTGCTTCCTGGACAAATGAAGTCACCCTCTCAACCCTAAGAAGAAGAAAAAATGAAGTTCTGAAATTATTGATAATTATTGAAATTATCATGTTTTCTTGGCAATAATTTCAGAACTTCATTTTTTTTTTTCTTCTTAGGGTTGAGAGGGTGACTTCATTAAGACGGCATTAGGCAAGAATAGAACTTACAGTTTCCTGGCTTTTGTGCCTAGTGTCTTAAACTATTATTCTAAACTATTTCTTTATGTAGAAATTAGCTAATGAATATTTTATGGCAATGAGATAAACAATGTCTGAGCAACAAGGTCCTGGTAAAAAGGTGAGGTTAATAAAAACACAAAACAAAAACCTGTTCTCCATATTGATCATTACTATTATCTTCCTGGTTACATTACAAACTAGTTTCCTGCTATTGCATCAGTCTGTTTCTTGCCTCCAAATTAACTAACAGACTTCCTGAACAGAGAGGAAAAAACGGCAGGGCTCTAAGGACTCCTGAAGTATGGGCATGAACTATGAACGATAATCCACATATACCCACCATTGAAAAGAGACAGTAAAAAAGCTAAGAAGGAAACAAAAAATACTATCTTCAAAAGCCAACATGCAGATAAGCAGGGATTAACACCAGACAAAAATCAAGCAGACAAACAACCAAGCAGAAAATAAAATCCTGATCAAGGAACTATCAAGGACAAAATCACACCTCCATCAACAATGGCAGAGTAACCTATTGTATATAATCAAGGAGCAAATCCCACACTCCCTAGCACGGTTGATGTTACCTAGTTGGGTAATGAAATGCCTACAAGCAAACAACCAAGCTCAACCAAGCACCAAGAATTCTGTGGTATGGGCATCCTATAGTTGCCATTTGTGAGCCACTGACTTTCCCCATAACCTATGAAATCCCAATTCCCGATCAACCAATTAATAAACAAAACAACACTATCATCCATCTTGCCTAAAGCAGAACTCACAGGCTTTTGGCTGATCCTGGAAAGGACACACTTTCTTGCGGAAGCTGTCTTTGTGGTTATGTGATGCCTGCAGAAAAAGAAGCTAAGTCAGAAAGATACTAATTGATTGCATCCCATCCCAATGGTTGATCTCAGGTGGGGCCAAGGATGGAAACTGGCAAGAGCCCCTCCAAAAATATCTTGCCGCCTTCTGTATAGATCAAGGGTCTGCAACCTTACAGTCAAAGAGCCATTTGGACCTGTTTCCCACAGAAAAGAAAACCCTGGAAGTCAATAATTTAACAGCCGGTGTGACTGTGTGGGCATGGCCAACTCAATGTCACTTACTCTCACCCAGTCACCTCCTGCTCTGGAACATGGAACAAGTTTCCATTCCTTGCCATCACCCTGACCTTCTCAGGCCAGGTGAAGAGTGATGTGGAGGGGAGTGAGGGCCCAGCCAGTGGTAGGATCAGCCGTCAGGGAGCCACAGCAGAGGGCTGAAAGAGCCGCATGTGGCTCCAGAGCTGCAGGTTGCAGACCCTTGGTACAGGTCATCAGAGGCATTTATGTTTAGGCATTCTATATTTTAGTTGTACGGTACACAGAATCACTTTTTTGGTGAAATTCCATGAATAAATCAATCAATTAAAATATACAAAGGAAATTTCTCCAAATTTTGCACTGTCCCACTTCAAAAATCCTCACTCTCGAGATGTCTCACACACACCTCTATGCACAGACAAGGAAGAAGAAACTCGTAGTACAGCACCGCGGGTCGATGTTTGGAAACCAGTACCTGGGAGGTAAAGAGAAAACAACCCATTAAAAAAAAACAAATAAGCAAAACTCAACTATGTGTGTTACTAGAGCCACCAAATAAGAGCCAATAATTGAGCATTAAAAAAAATAATAAACGTGCCTCCAAACAAATCCAGAGTTCCAGAATTCATTTACACCACCACATCTAAACTATTACAGATGGTCCTTGACTTACAATCATAATTGAACCCAAAATTTCTGCTGCCAAATGACACAGTGGTTAAGTGAATTTTGCCTCATTTTACAACCTTACTTGCCAGTTATTAAGTGAATCACTGCAGTTGTTCAGTTAGTAGCACATTTTGGTAAGCAGATCTGGCTTTCCAATTTACTTTGCATATATTTTCATAGATTTTCATGAGTACAGGTACGTAGGTCTAGGTGTGTTCGGGTCTCTTCCCGTGTAAGATTAAGAGTATCTTGGCGACGTTTCGGTGTGGTCCCACTCGCCATCCTCAGGCTGGTGCTTCCGGCTTCGTGCCAGTGCAAGCTCTCTGAGAGACGGCAGCTCCGATCACACTGCTTGCACTGTCACGAAGCCGAAAGCACCAGCCTGAGGATGGCGAGTGGGACCTCGCTGAAACGTCGCCAAGATACTCTTAATCTTACACGGGAAAAGACCCGAACACACCTAGACCTACATATCTGTACTCATGAAAATTTTACGAAAACAAATATATATATATGTTTTCTGAGGTTCTCGCGGGTATTAGTATGTGGATCTTTGGTTATTCGGGTTTTCTCCCGCGTAAGATTGGAAGTATCTAGGCAACATTTCGATGAAGTCTCATTCATCATCTTCAGGCTTGTGTCTTCAGCTCTGTGCTTCTCAGAGTGATATATGTTTTCTTAAGTTTTCACGGGTACTTACATGTATGGCATTCAGCTTTGTTCGGGTATTTTCCCACGGCATTGTAGTTGTGCTTTTAAAGTTGTAGCAATGTTTCGGCAGAATCTCATCTGCCATCATCAGGCTTCTGTATAGTGTTCGTCTGTGAGTCAGACCTTCACAGCTGTTTCTGCTGAAATGTTGCTACAACTTTAAAAGCACAACTATAATGATGTGGGAAAATACCCGAACAAAGCTGAATGCCATACATGGAAGTATCCGAGAAAACT
>NW_020769408.1:1588178-1630342 GCF_900518735.1 Pseudonaja textilis | reverse complement strand
ATATATAAAAAAATAAAAAAAAAATAAATATGACTGTGGGGACATTGCAACGGTCATGTGAAAAATGGTCGTAAGTCACTTTTTTCAGGGCCACTGTAACTTCAGGAAGTCATCAAAGAATGATTGTAAGTCGAGGACTACCTGTAATACAATTTAAGGGTTTAATAGTTTAATAATTTCTTTCTAAGCATTTGTGAGGGGGGGAAAAAACAGGGAGGAAACTAGCCATCAATTAGCCATCCCTACATGGTGCAGTGAGAAAAAGCTTGGAGGGCAAGGAAGGGAAGGGAACATCCTAAGGTGCCCTTTCTGCGTTCCTGATGCCAAAGCGGAAAAGTTTGTTCCCCATAAGTCTTCCAACATTTAGTTCTGCCAACATTTGTTTGCTTTCCGCAATGTTCCTGGCCTTAGTTTCTCTGTCGCGCTCTGGGCTGGAGCTTGCCAAATGAGCCAGGGTGCCCCTCCCACTCCTTACCCCCTGATGTCTTCACCGCACCATCGGCCGTCCTTTCGCGCATCCCGCTGGGGTGGGGTTAGGGTATATAGGTATGCTGAGGAGATGGATGCCCTAGTGCTGACTTTAAACGGAATCACTGCTTCTTGGACTTGCTGGTATTGTAGCACAGAGTAAAGATACTACCGGAAGACTGTTTGGTCTGTATTTATTTCATCCATTCTATTGTTTACCAGCCTTGCTAAGAGTAGCTGAGATTCTCTTTGTTCTCACTCCCTGCACACAGACAGACAGACAGTCACACACACACACACACACACACACACACCATCCATGGGTGTTTTCCACATTTGACTTTTCGCCCCTTTATGGACCCACCTGCTGATGGAAAGACTGGTGCAGTTCTGTGCATTCCATCGCCAGCTGATGACAGAGGCGAGCAGTGATGGCCTTGGGAGCAGACACCTCAATCGCCCGGGAAGCTGGTACCCATTTATACTGGAACTCAGGTCCTGAAAGTGGGAAAACTGGGTAGAAAAGTAAATATCATCATATGACAATTTCCTTTATAGCCGGAGTATCAAATTCAGGGCCCGCGGCCTGCGATGTGGTCGGATCCAGCCCATGGGGCCGTCCCGGAAAATGTAAGGGGCCAGCCCGATCTACTCAATGCGAAGAGGAAACATCAGGCCAGCATGGCTTCCACCCAGTCTACCCAATGTGAAGAGGAAACATGCCAGCAGTTTGGGGAAGGGTGTCAAGCTGGCCACACCCACCCACCGGCAATGCCCAGTGAGTGGCATCAAGCTGGCCACATTTGCCCACGCCCCCCCCAGGGCATGATTTCATGGCAATCGCTGTACAGCTAGTCCTCGACTTACAACTGACCCCCAAATTTCCAATGCCAAGCAAAGAAGTTGTTTAGTGAATCTTACGATCGTTTCGGCAAAGTTGTCAAATAAATCAGTGCAGTTGTTATGTGAACCACACGGTCATTAAACAAATCTGGTTTCCTCCACCCTTCATTGAGTTTGCTTGTCAGAAGCCAGCTGGGAAGGTTACAAAGGGTGACCACATGTCCTCAGGACAGAGGAACCGTTTGAAATACAGGCCAGTTGCCAAGCGCCTAAATTTTGATCATGTGACCATGGGGATGCTGCAACAGTCGTAAGTGTGGAAAAAAACAGTCCTAAGCCACTTTTTTCAACACCGTGGTAATTTTGAACAGTCACTAAATGAATGGTTGTAAGTCGAGACTACCTGTGTTTTGTTATTGGCTCACACCAGAACGAGCTCAAAGATGGCTAGAACTGGGGTTTTCCCTCTTATCCCAGTTTAAAACCTTCCAATGATCTCCTGACCATTTATCTTCTTTCCTTAATAAATATTCAGCAACTCTCTAGGCCAGTGATGGCAAACCTTTTTGTTGTGGTGTTCTGAAAGCACGCTTGGGCCTGTTTTTCGGCCTTCAAAGGCTGCAGAGGCTTCCCTTGGGCCCTTGGGAGGGCGAAAACAGCCTCCCCCAGGCTCCAGAGGCCCTCCGGAGACTGAAAACAGGCACTTCTGGTATTTCCGGAAGGCCCATTTTTTTGGCCTCCCGAGGCTGCAGAGGCTTCCCTTGAGCCTCTGGGAGTGCAAAAACTGCCTCAAATGGGCCGAAAGTCAGCTGGGAGGCATGCGTATGCGCAATGCAGGTAAGTCTGGCTAGGGCTCGTGTGCCCGCACAAATGGCTCTGCATACCACCTGTGGCACACGTGCCACAGGTTCGCCATCACGGCTCTAGGCAGAGGTTTTTGATGTCCAGCAGAAGTACTTTTGGGGTTTCTCTAAATATATATTTGAAGATCCTTTGACATGAGGTGATGCAAGCATGGTGTATGTGCCCAGTAAAGGTGTCTTACCTGGTTGGTTATTAGTGACTGTATAGCTCTGGCTGAGGTTTAGCTTCCTGGGAGGAATGGTCTTCACTGAGACATGTACCTGCTCGCCACTGGCCACCTGGAAGCCGTCAAACTGCATCTGCCACTGGGAAAACAATGCTGGGGTCAGAAATGTTCCTTTCATTATTCCCAACATGTAAATGGTGATAGATCTTCTTCCCAAGCCTCCAAGGTAGGGCAGACAAGGAAACCAAAGTCATGCACACCCATACTACCTGTATTATAAGCATACAGTCACATAATTGTCCAAGTCTGAAGGTAGTCCCAAAGGTGCTTTTCTCCCAAGAGGCAACTAGATTTTCTGTTTTTGCTTTGAAGACGTTTCGCTTCACATCCAAAGAAGGTTCTTCAGCTTCTTGAACTAATGAAGCTTCTTGGATGAAAAGCGAAATGTCTTCAAAGAAAAACCAGAAAGTCCAGTTGCCCTTTGGAAAAAAAAGCACCTTTGGGACAACCATGACCTGGGATGACTGAGAATCTCCATAGACAAGTCCGAAGATACTTTTCTCCTCCACCACTTTTATCTTTGTCAGAACTAGCGATGGTTTTGTCTAAAATGCTTGTTCAAGTTACAGGTCTTGTCCAGACTCAATTTCATTTATCTGCCCATTGTCTCAGTCTCACTTGTTTTGACTTCTTCCTGTTTCTCCCTTTGCCCATTATTCCTTTTGCCCGTTACAGATCCTTGGCTTAATTCAAGAACTAGCACCGTTGGAATTCTCTATCTATTCATTGATTCACACTGATAAGATTTATATTCCGCTTTTTCTCCCGGAACTGAAGGAAGCATGTGCTCTTTGGAGTCGGATTGAGAGAGAGGACAAACCATTTGATAAGCTTTTGAGGGCTGAAGGTGGACTTCAGCCAATTCTCCTACAGCCTACGATGCAGCCACGCAATAGCCTAACTTCAGCTCAGTGATGACTCACGAATCGCTTTTAAAAAATAATGTGCTGATGATGCAGCCTTCTTCTCATCAGCCCTGTGAATCATCTGCAGCATGTATTTCCAGTGTCGGGATAACTGTCTGTCACCCCAGCCTTGTGAATCAGGTACCACTGATGATCCAAGAAGTGAACAGAGTCTAAATCAAAAGAGGAGAGTCCTCTTGCTATACCAGGCATGTACCTGATCCATTTGGTGGGAAGGGGCTTCTCAGTTAAATAGGAAAGGACAACATATCCTTTAATAGGACTCAGTCATAAGAGAAGAGAAGAGAAGAGAAGAGAAGAGTCGAGTCCTTGGAAGGGACCTTGGAGGTCTTCTAGTCCAACCCCCTGCTTAGGCAGAAAACCCTATACCATTTCAGGCAAATGGTTATCCAATCTTTTCTTTAAAACCTCCAGCGTTGGAGCATTCACAACTTCTGGAGGCAAATTGTTCCACTGATTAGAACAGAACAGAACAGAATTCTTTATTCGCCAAGTGTGATTGGACACACAAGAAATTTGTCTTGGTGCAAATGCTCTTAGTATACACAAAAGAAAAGTTACATTTGAATCTTCCATTGCTAGAAGTTATGAATGAAGTTATGTTAAAGAAGAAGATACCTAAATCATGGTCAGAAGCCTATATTACACTTATCCCAAAAGAGGAGGCCGATCCATTACAAATTAAGAACTATAGACCTATTTCTCTACTAAATGCAGATTATAAAATATTTGCTTCAATATTGACAGAAAGACTTAAAAAATATCTAAATAATTTTATTCATCCTGATCAAAATGGATTTCTGCCAGAGACAAATTAAAGATAATATGAGAGTAATCTTGGACACCTTGGAATACTACGAGGCACATCCTGAAAAACAAATGGCTCTGATATTTCTAGATGCACAGAAGGCATTGATAATGTGAATTGTCGATTCATGTTATTAGTGCAGATGGGCTTTGCTAGAAATTTTATTCAAGCAATAGAAGCTATATACTATAAGCAAACGGCAAAGGTAATGATAGAGGGAGAACTGACAGACTCTATCAATATAAGAAAAGGAACAAGACAAGGGTGCCCACTATCACCTTTGTTGTTTGTGTTAACTTTGGAAATGCTAAACAGAAATATTAGAGATGAAAAGAATATAAAAGGAATGAAAATCAAAAAGGAAGAATTCAAGCTGCAAACATTTGCAGATGATCTGGTTTTCATTTTAGAAGACCCTCTAGAAACAGCATCAAAATTGATAGAAAAAATAGAGACATATGGAAAGGTGGCTGGTTTGAAAATACATAAAGATAAGACAAAGATCTTGACAAAGAATATGCTATTAAGACAAAAGGAAGAACTGGCAGACCTATTGAAAATTCAGGTCAAGAATAAGATCGAATACTTGGGGATATATTTGACAGCAAGATGTAGTACACTAAAAGAGAATAATTATATCAAACTTAAACAGCAGATAGCGCTAGATCTGGCGAAATGGGAAAATTTACAACTGTCATTAATAGGGAGAATTTCAACAATCAAGATGAATATATTACCCAGAATTTTATATTTGTTTCAAACAATTCCAATTAGGCTTGGAAAAGATTACTTTGAAGATTTAAATAAAATTGTGTTGAAATATATATGGCAAGGTAAGAAAGCGAGAATAAAGTTAAAACTTTTGCAAGATGCTAGAATTAGAGGAGGATTTGGTTTGCCTAATTGGGAGTTGTATTATCAAGCTACAAATCTGATGTGGGTTAAATAATGGATAACACTAAGAAATGCTAGATTGTTGACATTAGAAGGACATGATTTGTTGTTGGGGTGGCATGCTTTTTTATGGTACAAAGGAACTAAAACACAGGGGTATTTTAGAAGACATTATATACGGGAGTGTCTGTGGTTAAACTGGGAGAAGATTAAAAGACAATGTTATTTGAAAATTCCAGTCTGGCTATCGACTATTGAAGCATTTTCTTATCCTATAATATACAAAAAGGAACAAACAGTTAGATATGGTGAAATATTGAATGAAAAGGGTGAACTCAAATCTATACAAAAACTAGAGGAACAAGGTATAAAGATGAATTGGTTTTCATATGCACAAATACATTCAAGGTATGATAAAGATTCTAAAATGGAAGGTTTCTATGATAAATTGACTGATTTAGATAAGATTTTGACAGGTACTGATGAAAAGGTGATTAAAAAATTGTATGGATATTTATTAGAAATTAAATTAGAAGAACAAGTTAAAGAAACTATGATTGCTTGGGGGAAGAATTTTGGATATGGTATTGATTTAGAGACATGGCAAAAATTGTGGTCTCAAAATTATAAAATGACAATGTCAACAACATATAAAGAAAATTTGTATAAGATGTTTTACAGGTAGCATTTTCCCCCAACAAGAATAGCAAGAATGTTCAAGAATAAATCCGAAAAATGTTGGAAATGTCATCAGACACCTGGCTCATATTACCATATGTGGTGGACTTGTGCGGATGCTAAAAAATACTGGACTAAAATCCATATGTGGTTGGAAAAAATGACAAAAAAACATATAGACTTAAAACCAGAGATATTTTTATTGGGAATTTTACCTGAAATATATAGTAAAGACTTGAAATATCTGATTGTAAATGTATTAACAGCGGCTAGGATTGTATTTGCTAAAAACTGGAAAAATGAGAAAACACCATCACAGGAGGAAATCATTAAGAAAATATTGGAATGTGCTGAAATGAGTAGATTGACATTTGAAATTAAGAGAACAAGAGGATAAACAATTTAATAAAATTTGCGATCTATTCTATCAATGGTTAGACAATAAAATAGAGTAATGAAATATGCAGACTTTTAGAAAATAATAAATATATAAAGATGTACTTCTTTCTTATTATATCTACAAAATGATTTTAGGATAGATTTGGGATGATAATATGAACTGTTATAAAACAAACTAAGTAAATTATGATTATCTTGTAAAATATGAATGAATAAAAGTATAGTCAAATGATTGATTAATAATGATACTAAGGTATTTAATTTTTGATTGAAAATACGAGATTATATGCAATGTAATTGTAATTGAAGACTACGAAATGGAAGCACAAAACAATTTGTAAACCAAACGGCACACTGTATGTACATATATGGAAGATGGTTTGATGTTTTTATGTTTTGTTTTTTTATGTTTGTTTTTAAAAATCAATAAAAACTTTAAAAAAATAAAAAAAATAAAAAAAGAAAGGTTACATTTGATTAATTGTTCTAACTGTGAGGAAATTTCTCCTCAGTTCTAGGTTGCTTCTCTCCTTGATTAGTTTTCCCCCATTGCTTCTTGTCCTGCCCTCAGGTGTTTTGGAGAATAGCTTGACTCCCTCTTCTTTGTGGCAGCCCCTGAGACGTTGGAACACTATCTAACACTATCATGTCATCCCTAGTCCTTCTTTTCATTAAACTAGACAAACCCAATTCCAGCAACCGTTTTTCGTATGTTTTAGCCTCCAGTCCCCTAATCATCTTTGTTGCTCTTCTCCGTACTCTTCCTAGAGTCTCAACATCTTTTTTACATCGTGGTGACCAAAACTGGATGCAGTATTCCAAGTATGGCCTTACCAAAGGCTTTATAAAGTGGTATTAACACTTCATGTGATCCCTTCACGTGGATTGCACCTCATCACCGGTGATCTACAGGTTTATAAAGATCCAGTCGAGAAGAGATTACAAGAGACAGAAATTCTACACCTATGATTTTCCCTGGATGGAACGGAGCACTTAACTCAGTGAATATCTGCCTGTAATTCGACTTGTATTGATACAGATAGTCCTCAACTTATGACCACAATTGACCCTCAAACTTCTGTTCTTTAAAATGGTACAGTGTCTCCTGATTTAGCAGGGGTTGGACCTCCAGGTCCCTTTCCAACTCCATTATTCTGTTATTATTATGACAGTCGTTAAGTGAGTTTTGTCCCATTTTACAACGTTTCTTGCCACGGTTCTTAAGTGAATCGCTGTAGTTGTTGAGTTACTAACAACTAACAACTAGCTGAGTTGTTAAGTAAAGCTGGCTTCCCTGTTGACTTTGCTTGTCGGGTCGCAAAAGGTGACCACATTACCCTGAAACACTGCAACCGTCATAAATATGAGTCAGTTGCCAAGCATCCGAATTTTGATCATGTGACCATGGGGATGCTGAAATGGCCATAAATGTGAAAAATGGTCATTAATGGCTTTTTCCAGTGCCATTGTAACGTCAAATGGTCACTGAACAAAACGTTGCAAGTCAAGAATTACCTGTACATGTGCCATCCTTGGGGTCTAGATTCTATCTATCTATCTATCTATCTATCTATCTATCTATCTATCTATCTATCTATCTATCCATCTATCTATCTATTTATTTTATATTGCCACCTATTCACACATGGCAGCTTACAAGGACATAAAACCACCATATAAAAGAAATAAAAATAATTAAAAAGAAAATAAAATAACCCCTCAACCCTAGTCCGGCAACAACACACATTCAAAGCCCCCATTTAATGGGCTCCCTCCCACTCTGGGTTCCCCTGGCCTGCTGGCAGAACCACTTCTTCAGGGCCTTCCGAAACAGTGTTGGTGTGATGACCCAAAAGTCACAAAAAAAAGTCAGAAAAATAGAAGAAAGTCCCTTTAATGCCTCCAACTTGGCCCCAATGTCCAATTATCTTCGACTGGATAGCAAACTCTTAAAGAAAGCAGTTTATGGAGGGAGTAAATGCAGTCTGCACCCAAAGTAAGGTTAATTCAAAATAAAAAACCCAACACACCACACTGAAGGAATTACTACGGCAGGCAAGGATGATTAATTGCAGACTTCTATACCAGATAACGCAGCAACCACAGTTGGGAAGAAACCAAAACACAGAAAAGCTCCGACAAGAATGCATGCTTTGCTTCCAGCAACTTTGCCATGCGCAGTTTGTCCTTTTAACCAGTCCTCCTAGCTGCAGCCCATGAAGGGGATCAGGGCCCCTTCCTCCCCCATAGACCACATTTCTCCCTTATCCGCTCCTTCCTGTGTGCCCTAGGATGAAGAGGGGATGGGCCTGGAATGCCCATCCGGCCTGTGCCCTTCCCCAGTTTCCTCCACAACCACTGGAGCCACACTCCCACTCCTTGTCAGCTGTTCCATCTCTCCTTTGGAGCCAGACTCCAACAGGGGTATGACAGTTAGAGTGGAGGCCAGGGGTGGGCTGCTGGGGGTTCACAGGGGTTCAGGAGAGCCCCTAGCTAAGATTCTGTGCAGTTCAGAGAACTCCCAAATCCCACTCCTAGCTGGCCCCGCCCACCATGCCCCTCACAAGAGTCCCCACATGACCCATTTTGGATGCAGGTAAGTGTAGAGCACGTGCAGAGGCTCAGGGAGGGAAAAAAAACGGGCCTCCTGGAAGTTCAGGAAAGCTGGAAATGGGCCCATTTCCGGCTTCCAGAGAGCCTCCAGAGCCCAGGGAGGCTGTTTTCACCCTCCCGGAGGCTGTTTTCACCCTCTGGAGCCCGGGGATGACAAAAACGCCACCCCCCACCATGGTGTAGGAGGCCAGCTAGGCCACCATGGCCGTGTAGAGAACGCTTTGCTAAAATTTTTGAAGCCCACCCCTGGTGGGAGCCAGCCTAATATCTGGGGGGGGAATGATGTTCCAGAGAGAGGGGACCACCACAGAGAAGGCCTTTCTTCTGAGTTCCGCCAGATATATCTCCTTAGGCAGTGGTGGGATTCAAATTTATTTTTACTTCCGGTTCTGTGGGCCTGGCTTGGTGAGCGTGGCAGGGGAAGGGTACTGTAAAATCTCCAGCCAGAGGTGGTATTTGCCAGTTCTCCAAACTACTCAAAATTTCCACTACTGGTTCTCCAGAACTGGTCAGAACCTGCTGAATACCACCTCTGTCCTTAGGGGATGGGACGCCCAACAGTCCTTGCTTCCCTGCTCTAGTGAGTCGGATAGATGTGACCAGCAAGAGATGGTTCCCTCAGATAATCCGGTCCCAAGTTGGGTCAATTTAGAACTTATGCTTTTCTGCTCTTAGGTTACCTTAGCTGTAGTATTGTTCTGAGGCGCCTGTGTTTTCAAGACCCGAAGCTTGTAACGGTTATAACTTGGAACGAGAAAATCCAGTTCGAAGCCTTCAATACCTAAAGTGAAAACAAACAAGAAGGGAAGATCTTATATCACCTAACTTTCTCAAACAGAGTGACGTCCATGTGCTTCATATTTATTTTGCATGATTTATGTACTTATTGGATTTATGGGTAGTCCTCGACTTACAACCACAATTGAGCCCAGCGTTTCTGTGGTTAGAGAGAGAGACATCTTAAGTGAGTTTTGCCCCGTTTTACGACCTTTCTTGCCCCAGTTGTTCAGTGAATCCCTGCGGTTGATAAGTTAGTAACCCTGTTAAGTGAATGTTAAGTGAATCGGGCTTCCCCATTGACTTTGCTTGTCAAAAGGTGACCCCATGACCCCAGGGTACAGCAACGGTTGTAAGTATAAACCAGTTGCCAAGCGTCTGAATTTTGAACACGGGGATGCTACGAAGGTTGTAAAGCGTGAAAAAAACGGTCCAAAGTCAGTTTTTTCCGGTGCCGTTGTAACATTGGATGGTGACGAAATGAACCGTTGTAAGTTGAGGACTACCTGTACTACCCATTGCAGTTGACCATAAGGCGGCATTTTAAAAACTCACCCACAATAACAAAATAACATTCACGTAGCTATAAAATCATAAAACCAAACATGAAACAAAATACTCCTAAGCATCATGTAGGGGCCAGCTTCCATTCAAGCAGGGGGTGTGAGGCTAGGCCAAAGCCACCTTTGCTTAAAAGTGGGGGAGGCCTGTAAGCAGCACGGACCAAAGCCAGGGAAAGTTCCTCAGGGAAAGGAACCAAGTCCTTAAGGGAACAAAAGTTGGCCTCTCCCCAAGACTCCCCAACAAAGAAGTTGGGCCTGCATGGGAAGCCCCTCCCCAGCAACTCTGGGGTAAAAAGAGGCCCTGAGGCCTGCCCAGCCTGTGACGCATTTTTGGATCCCAGACTTGGCAGTTTCCGTCCCTCTGGCTAGTGCCTGGAAGCCTAGTAGTGGATGTTAGGTAAGTGTGTGTGTGTGTGTGTGTAAAAAAGCAAAAATACCTGTGTTTCCCTGAAAATAAGACCCAGTCTTATTTTCTTTGGGGCCCCAAAATAAGCACTAGGACTTATTTTCGGGGGATGTGGTGGCTGCTTACCTTCGGAGCATCGCAGCCAGGCCTCCCACACTGCAACACTGTCACACTTTCTTTTGTGGCTGCTTGCAACTGCTTGCAGCCAGATGCCACATGGGTTGTCACACCGGTGCCGCCGCTCATGGCAGGAGGTCGTGTGGCTTATTGTGCCAGTGCTGCCACTTGGCGCAATATGCCATGTGGCGTCCAGCCGCGAACGGCCACAAACACCTTCAGAAGTCAGGCAGCAGGGCATGGGAGGACTGGCTGTAGCAGTCCTGAGGTAAGCAGGTGCGGGGCACGTGGGACAGCTCTACCTGTCCATCCCCACCATAGTTTGGTTTTTACATGTGCCCCTCGCCCCACCTCGTACAACCAGGTGGTGGGACAGATTGGGTGGAGCTGAACTCGGGCTTATTTTGGGGGTGGGGCTTATATTAGGTGCAGGTGTGAAAATTGGGCTAGGGCTTGTTTTTGAGGTCGGTTGTATTTTCAGGGAAACACAGTATATCAGTAAAAGTTTGTTGTTTTTTTAAATTCACTGGGACTCTGTGTATTTTAAAGAACTGTTTGTGCCTCAGTGTTTAGTTGATTTGGGATTGATTGAGTATGGCAATTTTCCAGGCCTGTGCTGAACCTGAACGCACACTTGTGTAACAGAGGCTGCTCCCAAAAATAGGCGCTCCGTTTACAAATTCTGCACATTTACATCGAGGAAATGTGGCACAACCAAGTCAGATGGGTTGATTTCTGTTGGAAAGAGGTGGTTCAATTCCATCATCAATGGAATTACAGATAGTCCTCGACTTACAAACCATTTCTTTACTGACCATTTGAACTTACAACGGCACTGTAAAAGGTGACTTATGTCAATTAACCACCTTCCTAGCTGGATTCCAACAAGCAATGTTAATTGGGGAAGCTGGATTTGCTGAATAACCTTGTAATTCCCCTAACAATGGACAGAAGAAAAAGTCGTAAAACTGGGAGTGATACATTTCACACAACTGTCTTGATCAGCATTGGAAATTCTGTTCCCAATTGTGGTTACAAGTTGAGGACTACTTACACGGTTATGGGTTTATGACATCCCTTTAACTTAACATTGGGAAAATAGTGCTGAGCTGTTTAAAGGTGGGGCCCTTTTTTGTCCACATGACAAAATTTATTTACTTATTTATTAAATTTATATGCTCCCAATAAAGTGACTCTGATCTGTATGATCACTGACATCAGACTGGGAAACTGCTTCCTGTATTTCTATGTCACAATTCTTTTCAGCATTACTGAAATCAGAAAAGGGTCATTCTTTTCAACAGCTTTGCTTAATTTTCTAGCTCAGTGGGAAGAATGGGTGGAGTCCTCCAAATTCCTTACATGTATATGGAAGACATCCAAACCTCTTCCTTTCTATCTTCCCAGAGAGCACTCGAGTCCCGGGATGATTGCTGGGACAGGGCGAGATCAGAATGTGAGTTGCATCAGGGAAGTATGATTGTGGTGTGGTTTACTGTTGCTTGTTTTATATTGTTTTGTCAGTTGTAAGCTACCCAGAGTTGGTTTTAAGGTGGGCAGCTACACAGATGTTTCAAGTAAATACTGTAATATTAAATTAAATAAATAAATCTCTCTCTCTATAAAAGCGAAATACCACTCATGCATCATCACAAAATCTCGAAAACCGTAAAGCTTACAAACTTGAAAATTTGGCACGTATGTTCCTCTTGGCTTCTAGGTGCTCAGTAAGAAAGGATTTTTCGAAATGACCATCTAAGCATTAGTACTTTGTATATTATTATTAACACGCTCTGATGCTAAGTTCTACTCCCCCTCCCCACCTGAAAAGAAATCTGTTCCAAATGCAAAACACAAGCAGAGGAGTTTCATTTTCAGTTTAGTTTCACAGCACCAAGCAGCTTTAATACAGAAGAGTTGAGTTAAGCCACGCCCAGACTCCTTGCTGTCTCCTTGTTCACACAGCAAACTCTGTTTCAGTTTCCAAACAGCTCTCAACTCTCTCTCACACTGACAGGACGCTAGCCAGATGAATACTGATGGATGCTGGTAGGCAGAGGCAGATTTTTTTCCCCTTATTTTCCTCCCCCAAAACTAAGCCCGACCGCCTAGTTTTGTAGTGAAGCAAGGTATCGAGCTAGTAAAATAATGTATTCGAGCCATTTCCTTAGAAAGGCGTTTCCGTTTCCAACCTGACTATAACACTCCAAATGTTATACCAAGATTCCCACAATTATTGCACCCTCAACAACCTGGACTGTTCTTCAGCAATCTCGTCCCCAACTTCCACACTTCCACCTGGGCCCCATCATACCTGTAGAGTTCAAAGCCACATAGACCTGCAGACAGGTTTGCTTTTCATGCTTGCAACACTGAACTGTGCTTAGGAGAAGGGCTGGCAATAGCTGAGACGGGCTTTCTTGCAGCTTGTGCTGGCATTGGGAACAGGGGCTGAGTCGATCTCCGTTTCCTGTGGAAGAGAGTAAAAAGTGGGTAAAAAAGTGAAAAGCAGAGACAAATCCATTTTTTCTAATGTCAAGGGTAGAGAGATAAATAGGGAGAGAGGAAATCAGGGGAGTCACAGAAAAGAAGCAGATGGGCCAGGATAGGGTTGTTCACAGGGATCCAAAAAAATTCAAGATGGTGGCCGCAACCATGCAAACAACCCGTGTAAAAAAAGTTGGAGGATCATATGGTTACAACCCTCATATTCCCTTTTTCAAGCTTTTTCTTTGTAGACATTCATGATCCACAATTAAAAAAATGAACTCAAATCATATTAAAAATACAACTCCTTCAAATCATACTTAAATCTTAGTGACTCTATAATATTATTTTAGCAAGAGTATGAAAGTGGTTGGCTATTGCTAACTTCCAGGCAGATTTTTTGTTGGTTGGTTGGTTTCTTCCCAGTCTAACCTACTGGTGAAATGTTGCTTGATGGTCTCCTATCCAGGTCCTAAATTGATCCGGTGTTGCTTAGCTCCAGATCAGGTCAAGCAGGTATAGTGCTAGTACAGCAAATGTGTGCCATCGCTCCTCTCTTTCATATTACTTAACTATTGCAGTTTAGCAATGGCAGTTTTGGAAAAGCTCTGGAGACAAACCCAAAGGTTTCAGGGTCATATATGACTTAAGTCAGTACCTTCAAATGCAGAGCAAAGAGCAGCAAATCAGGTCCTTAATAAATTATAAAAGGATGCAAATTTGTACAGCAGTATTAACCTTGGCCACATTAAGTTGTGGGGACTTCAACACCCAGAATTCCTCAGCCAGAATGTTGAGAAACAATGAATTAAAGCAAAGGTCTTCCAACTTGGCAAGTGGACTTCAACTCCCAGAATTCCTGAGCTAACATGACTTGGGGAAGAATTCTGGGAGTTGAAGTCCACAAGTCTTAAAGCTGTCCAGTTTGAAGATTGCCTGAATTAAAGCATCAAGTTAAAAAGTGGGAGATGTGAGTTCTAGTCTTGCATTACACACAAAGTCAGCTGGGTGACTTTGGGCCAGTCCCTTTCTCCCAGCCCTAGGAAGAAGGCAGCAAGGGAAATCTTGACCAGAAAACCACAGGTACCGCCCCAGGCAACCAACAGAAATGAAAAACTGACTCAAAGGCATACACACACACTTAAAAAAAATCCCACTGAGCTTCCTAGGCGGGAAAAAACCCCAGATACTTTAAAGCTATAATTAATAACTGTGTAGTAGAGAGGCCTGAACCCCAACCCCTGATCTTGAGGCCACGCTGGGCCTCAATTCAAATTTTAAACTGTTATCTTCTTTGCTTACTGTGTGTCTCAGTCTTTGTATTTATGACAGGATTCATTTATGATTTTGCCATCCGGAGATATTTGTTGAGTTAAGCAGCCACACAAATGGAATAATGAAATAAATAAATATGCAAGCAGGCAAATTGAACTGCAAACAAGTTCTAGGGCAAAGTTTACATTAATTTCCACGCAACCTTTCTCCCTGAAGGTGTATAAGGAAACAAAGGTGTAAGACATCAAAGTGCAAGGCGTACGTCTCTATAAAAGGAGAACAGATAAGAAGAACCTTCCAGTAAACTCCCAGCAAAAATCCACACGTTTACCTACTCCCTGGTAATTTGACCATAAAGGCCTGACCCGTTTGAATGCTCTTGGTGACACATATGCTTGGTTTATAATCAACTTACGCTTGATTACGGTTTGTTTGATTTTGTCTTCACCTGATGTGCAAACTTAGCCATTATCTTCCTTTTCTTGTAATCCTCAAATAAATAAATACATTCACAGATTGGATAAGGAAGCTTGTTTGGATACTTAACTGGCATTATAGGGTCTATACAATAGCCGATTGTTATATCTATTTACAGTGGCTACTAGCACATGCTCCAAAGGAACGAGGACAGGAGTAAAACAGAGCAGGAATTCTGTAATATTAGCACTTAACATAGAAAAGAACAAGTCATCCATTATATTAAGAGCATAGGTTTCTCCAGTGATTCTCCAGAGTAGCGGTCTCCAACCGGTGGGCCGCAGCCCACTGGTGGGCCGTGAGAAAATTTTGGTGGCCGTGAGAGAAATCTCACCCCCAGAGCACCCCCCCCCCAAAGCCATTAATCTAAGTTGCACAGAAACACAAGGCTGCGCCGCCTACATGGCCTGTGGGAACTCACCCCGCCCCACTCACTCCTTACCCAGTAAACTTGCCTGCTAAATTGCTATTTTTCCTTTTTCCGACCATCATCTGTTCTGCTGTGCTGGGAGATTTAGATTAGCTAGGAAGCAGGAAATCATTGGATTTCTTGCTTTCTGGCTAGTCTTTAGGTCTTCGGTTCTGCTTTTAAGTACAGCCGAACCTCCTTTAGGACTGAAGGTTTGCTTGCAAGCAAATTCAGTGCAGACTCACGGCAAGCAAATTTGACAGACTGAGCTAGCCGATGGCAGATAAATAGACCACTGAATGATTCTGTGAGCAACTCAATCTGCCTGCTTTGCCTGATTTGGGGTAAAAGTTGCTCTTTTTAAATAAAAAATTCAATATTTACATGCATGGTGTGTTGTGAGTTAAATTTGTGAGTTTGCTTGCAAGCAAATTTTATGTGACAGAGCTAGCCAATGGCAGATAGATAGATTTCTGAATGAATATGTGATTCTGTGAGCAATTTAATCTGCCTGCCTGCTTTGCCTGATTTTGGGTAAAAGTTGCTCTTTTTTAATAAAAAAATCAATATTTATATAAATATTTATAATATTTAGATGCAAACCATGTCCAGCCAGTCACATGACCACCAAGCTACACCCACAAATTAGGCCACACCCACAGAACCAGTTAGTGGTCCCTGGGATCTAAAATTATGAGTTTGGTGGTCCCTGAGGTCCAAAAGGTTGGCGACTCCTGCTCCAGAGCAACCAGCACACTTGATTGACTCCATTCTCACAGTGCTAAAGCAGGATGTTTTAAAGAAAAATAATTTGTTTTGGTTCACGCAGAATAATAAACCAATAATTAGTGGGTTTGCACCAGTGGTGGGATTCAAATATTGTTGCCAGTGGTTCGGTGGGTGTGGCTTGGTGGGTGCACTTTGCGCAGGCACAGAGGCGTTCTAACTTGCCTCCTGCAAGCCTGCATGATCCTGGTCACTTCAGCAGCTGCCATGCGGCACTATTCTGTGCCGCGCAAAGCAGCTGCACTTCAAACTCAGCAGATAAAAGTGAGTATGGGAGCCTAGGCGGGCAGGTGGGCCCAACAGCAGAGCAGTGGAGAGAACCATTCGGTCTTCGCTGCTCATCGCTCCTACCAGCTTGCCAGAACTGGTTGAATACCACCATTGGTTTGCACAGCATGCTAAGTGGTGAAAAAAAAAACCAAACTTCTTACAGATAAGCAATCCTTGACTTACGACCACAATTGGGACTGTTTAGCGACTGTTCAGAGTTGCAATGGTGCTGAAAAAAGGAAGGTATCACCCGTCCTTCTGCTTTCAACCATCACAGCATCTCTGATCAAACTTTGGGCCCTTGGCCACCGGCATGGAATGCATGAAGGGTGCAGTATCCAGGGTCCACCTGATCACCATTTGCAACCTTCTCGTTTGACTTCCAACAAGCAAAATCGACGGAGGAAGCTGGGTTCACTTAATAAACACATGTTTACTTAATGTCTGTGATGATTTCCTTAATAACCACAGCAAAAACGGTCAGAAAACTAGACTCTTAACCACTGCCTTGCTTAGCAATGGAAATTCCAATTCGAATTATGGTTGTAAATCGAGGACTACCTTCCAAGTGAATGTGCTGCTCCTGCGTCTGATGGTGGTGACGATGATGTTGATGGCACTGGTCTATTTCACCTCTCCCCTATTTCTCTAGCCTATGACAGAGAGTAGCAACTGTCTACAGGTAGTCCTCGATTTACAACAGTCTACTTAGTGACCGTTCAAAGATAAAACGTCACTGAAAAAAGTGACTTATGACCACTTTTCACACTTACAACAATTGCAGCATTTCCATGGTCACATGATAAAAGTTCGGCCACTGACTCATATTTATGATAGTTGCCTTGATCCCCTTTTGCGACTTTCCGACAGGCAAAGTCAACGAGGAAGCCAGATTACTAATTTACCAATTTCAATGATTCACTTAACAACTCTGGCAATAAAATCGTAAAGTGGGGCAAAACTCACTTAACAAATGTTTGGCTTAGCAACAACAATTTTGGGCTCAATTATGGTTGTAAGTTGAGGACTACCTGTGTGAAACAATACAGAGAGAGAACTGACTTTGAAATTTCTCACTGCATTGTTTTATAGACACCGCCACTCCCTCAAAGGATCTTGGCTTTAAAAAGCACCTACATAGCACTCAAAAGCACTTGAAGAAGTTCCAGTCAGTCATTACCTGGGCTACACACTGGGAGTCCGGGGTCTGATCTCCCCAGCAGCCTAAGCCAAGGTGACCACCGAGGGTCATACTTACTATTTAGTGTGGGGGAAGCATGTCCAGAGTAGCCACAAGTGACAAACTAGAGCCAAGCAAATCCCAGTCCCTACAGACATCATCTGAACTTCTCAGCAGCAAGAGAAGATGGAATATATAACTTTCAAATTTAGCTGGGTAGCTGGGAATGAACATTAAGGTAATATAATAATGATTTTTTTTAAAAAAATTAAAAAGTCAACAGGGTATCTTCATGCCATGGGTAAGAGGATATCCTACAATAGCACTAAAATAAAAAAAAAAGCTATTCAAAATCCATGAGGGCAAATTTAACAGTTTTTGTGGTGGTGCACCACTGCTTTCAAGTCACAACACCTTGCAATCAATCAAATCTGCATTTATCTACCAATAAAGGGAAGCATTTGTAGCTCAAAGTTGAAATGAGCGGTCCTTGGTGCTTTCTGAGCTTGGTTGTTTTCTTGCAGACATTTCATTACCCAACTAGGTAACATCATCAGTGCTGGTCAAGATAGTCAATCAGATGTGAGCACCAAGGACCAACCTCAGCCCAATTGAATGCAGTGAGATCTCCAGTCCTTCCCCCTCATTCAGATCCCAATTGTTATCTCCATCCCCCTAGGCTCAAATTCAACATAGAGTTAAGTTCCATAAAAAAGGTTAATTTTCTTACCATTAATACTGCAATCCTGCAAAACAAAAAAGAAAGGTAGAGTTAGAGGGGAAAAGTTAAATCAAAGGCCTCTCTTTATAAAGCAGAACATTCACAGAACAGTAAATAAGCTGTCTGAGGCCTCTTCAGGAGGCCTTGAGTGTATTGAGTGTGTATCATGTGGACTGCTGAAATATTTACTGGCTTTTGACCAACCCTTGCTGAGTCCTGAGGTGATAAGAGATAAAGGAACAACTTCTTCACACAATAGGAAAGGAACACACAAAAGGAATACAATTTGGGGACTTTCATCACCACAAAGATACCACAGCTGCTGATCTTGAAGGCCATCTACACTCTTGAAGGTCATCGACATGGCTATGTAAAATCTGCCAGTTGAGAAATGGATGCAACTCCATGGTATCAAAACACAATTGCTGACATAACCTTCATGGGAGTTTCCATTCGGTTGGGAAGCGCCTCACCAAGGACGCTTCTTAAATTCTTTTGAAAGATGCTAAAATTCCCAGGACTTGAGCAAAACCTACCGTGTTTCTCACAAAATAAGGCCGGGCCTTATTTTTTTTTGACCCCCGAAAAAAACAGCAAGGCCGTCTTTTCGGGGCTGACTTGATTTCCTCCCCCACCTAGAGCGGCCCATACGCACATACCTCGCCGCGAGGCCGTTTCTATCAGACGATGAAAGCTCCCCGAAGGCAGAGTCCCCAGCCGCTTCAGGGTGTGCCGTGGCTGCCCGTGTCCCCTCGTCTTTAGGCAGTCTCTTTCAGGCGATGGAAGCTCCCCAAGTGTAGTCACTAGCCACTTCGATCGGCTGGTAGAAGCAGCCTCGGGGTGAACGCACACACACACTCCCCTCACCGCGAGGCCACTTCTACTGGCCAATCAAAGTGGCTGGTGACTGCACTTGGGGAGCTTCCATCGCCCAAGACTGCCTAAAGGCGAGGGGACATGGTCAGCCACAGCACGCCCTGAAGCGGCTGGGGACTCTGCCTTCGGGGAGCTTTCGTCGGCCGATAGAAGTGGCCTCGCGGCGAGGGGAGTGTGTGTGTGCGCGCTCGCCACGAGGCCGCTTCTACTGGCTGATCGAAATGACTGGTGACTGCACTTGGGGAGCTTCCATCGCCCGAAAGAGACTGCCTAAAGGCGAGGGGACACGGTCAGCCACGCCACGTCCTGAAGTGGCTGGGAACTCTGCCTTCGGGGACCTTCTATCGGCTATCGGGGTATTCTAGCCTAGGCTACCTGCAGGACACTCCTAAAGGCAAGTTTTCTCCCCATCCCCCCCACCCTTCCCCTCCCATTTCTCTTCACTTCGTGTAGTTCTAACGAACGATGTGAGAAATGGCGGGGAAACACATGGTTTAAATAGGCCTAAATTTGGGGGGGTGGGGCTTAATTTCACCTCATGCCTAGAAATCATGATGGTCCTTCCTATTGGTGGAGGCCATATTGTTGGAGAAATATGGTAATTTTTCTAAGGGATTGAGGAAAATACTGCAGCTGCCCACATCCCCATGTAATCACGTTACTTCATTTACCAAACCCTGCAGTGACTTTAATACAGCCTAGTCAAAAACCACCAGATGATCCTGTCTCCCCCCACCTACACGATCCTCTATTAGTCATTTGCAATCTAAGACAAAATAGAGATCAGGGATAGGAAAGTTAGCTTTCTTTCGATATGTCTATTTGTACTTGTTGACAGATGATTCTTATCGCAGGAGACTGGCAATTCAGAAGCCGGCTTTTGCTCTCGTTTCTCAGTGTGGGGAGATTTGGCTTGATGTATTTACTGTGCCCACAGATGTGGTTTTTCTGTTCCTGCATGAGGGCAACCTCTACTCTAACCAAGTGGATGCATAGAGAGAGGCACACCTTCAATTGTGTAACACTTTGCCAGTAACAAATCACTGAAAAACATTTGAGCGGTGTGTGTTTTTACTACAGCAACGTTACTCAATCAGTTCTGGGTACAAAGGGAAAGCTGAAATTTTAAAGCTGGGATAGACAACCATACACTTTCCAATTATAAAAATCTTAATTAGGAGGCAAAGCTTTAGTGACAGAAAACTGACTGAATTCAATTGATTTTTTTTTTCCCTTTAGTTTTTACAAAACCCTATTCAGTTCCACCAAACATAGTCTGAAGAAAAAAAAACTGTTTTCTTTTGGGAGTTTATTTCCATCATCCCCAGATAGCTTACCCAAAGCAAGGGAATGTGGGAGATGTAGTCCCCCCCAAAATCTGGAAGGCCCCAATTATAGGGCAACAAATACAGACTTCAGTAGACTTCACTTACTACCACAATGAAGCCCAAAATTTATGTTGCTGAAACATTTGCTAAGTGAGTTTTGTTCCATTTTACAACCTTGCTTGACACAGTTGCTAAGTGAATCATTGCAGTTTTTAAGTCAATATCACTATTATTAAGTGAATCTGGCTTCGCTATTGACTTTGCTTGTCAGAAGGTCACAAAAGCTGATCACATGACCGCTGAACACTACAACTGTCATGAACACATGCCAGTTGTTATGCATCCAAATTTTGATCACGTGACCAAGGAGATACTGTAAATGTCATAAATGTGAAAAATGGTCATGTCACTTTTTTCAGTGCCTGGTGTAACTTTGAACAAAATGAACTTTTGAAAGTCAAGGACAACCTGTACTTACTATGAAGAATAAATAACTTGCAGCAGTTGGTCAAGTTTTGTTTAAAATTGTCTCTGAGAGTTTGCAACAGACTAAGAAATAAAAAACAAGCTTATTTCATCAACAATGGTAAAGCCTTTGGTTTCCTCCTTCCCCCAATACTGCATCCCTAGCAGTCAATCATCATGATTTTCCTCTTCCCTTCTCATCATTATTTCCTTTTATGTCATGTCATTTTTAGTGTAAAAATGATGGCAACAATTATGATGATTGATGCATATAACCCCTTGGGAGCTTTTTCAACTGAAGAGGAAAGGGGTGTAAAAATACTTGATAATTATTTTTGTTAATAAATAAATGAAAGCTACTAGATGACACTGGTTTTCTTGGCGTGGAAAATAAGGTGAAGGAAAAAGTTTCTTCTGCTAAGGGTCTGGGTGTGGTATTAATGTTTAGGGCACAAATATTTGGCTGGAAGACAAAATATCAGGAGGAAAACATGGAAACCAGGCCCCTGTGTAAAACTGTAAGAAAAGAGAACAGAGGTAATGCTGAGAATTTACCCTACATTAATACCTAATTTAGCTCAAATGAGTACAAATTCACTATTATTACATTATGTTAATCCATTTTCGGTAGCAATGCCTACATGAAAATAAATCCAAAGACTTTGAAGCTCTAAACCTGTTAAGGGTGGGTATGATATTATATAAACAAGTAAAGTAGTGAATGGGCAGAAAGGCAACAGTTTGTTTCTCTTTGCTACAGAAAGTGCCAATTTTCTGTCATATTATCACCTGTCATATTTTAGTCACAAAGTGATTAAGAGCTTTGCAAAGGAGGACAAAATACTAAACTTCTAGGTGAGATAATAAACAGAATAAACAGCCTTAATGGGGTAAAAGTGTGTAGCTGTCAAGGAGGAAGAGGAGGAGAAGGAGAAGGAGAAAGAGGAGGAGAGGGAGGGAGGGGGAGGAGGAAAAGGAGGAGGAAGAGAAGGAATAGAAGAAAAAAGAGGAGGAAAAAAAGGAGGAGGAGAAAAAGAAGACAGGTAGAATATAAAGTTATCCCCCCTCCCCAAAGGGAATTGTATTTTGGGAAGAAAAACAACTATTAACATTTCTTTGCGCAACACAGAAAAACCATCCAAAGGAAAGGTTTTCCCACAATCCTGAGAACAACAGCTGCATCCTTTAACTTATCTGCAAACTGAACAGAAGGATACTAGAAAGAAATTACTTCTGTTAATAAATGTACTATTCACAGGTTAGAAGTTATCTGCTTCAGTTGATGCAGGAGGTGATACCTTTCTTAAGCCAGTGGCAGTTTAGCTCTCTACTCCAGTGCAAGCCCATCATGAAGTTCTAACAGTTTGGAAGACTGTCCCTCCATTATTTCCTTCACCTTCTCTATGTTCTTCTCTGCTCTTCAATGAAACTTTATAAATCGTACAAAATCCTAGTTAACTTTATTACAGGCTCTGAAGGTGATAAAGTTAGGAGAACAGGCTTCTCACTTCCCATTAATCAATTCCAGTTACCTATTTCTTTTAAGACTTATTCTTTTCAGATGTCTCTTCCTTCCTCCCTTTTTTTTCCTTTTTGAATTTCTGCATCCTTTGATGCACCTTAACCACGGTGTGTATTGCCAATCCCTGTCAGTTTCTCCAGTGTTGAGAGTTGGAAAATGAAAAGGAAGTGGGTGTTTGCACATGTATGTACGTGCAAGAACTTATACTCTCTCACACCCACATTATGAGAACTTTATTTGAACAAAAAATCCTCTTATCTTTGTTGAATACATAAATTAGCCCTAAGGGTCTTGGATTTGACAATGTAGCATATAGCTCTTGGAAATTTGCTATTTGCAAATTACAATCTGGATATTAAGATTGTATCATCTGATCTGACTGCCCATCAAAGGCATGGGACTAGATGCAGGGATTAGAGAGATATTTGTTTACTTAATTTTGCCATTTTTTAAAACCAATCTGGAAGTCAAAGCTAAATTGTCATTCAAAATTCAAAATATTTTGGAGTGGAATACTGTAATGTTGTTCATCGTGTTCTTAAACACATTCACTAATTATTATTATTAAGGAAAGACCTGTGCATTAAAATGTGTGTGTGTGTGTGTGAAAATAATGTACAAAAGGCATTACAAAAGGAATTATTTGCAAAACTCTGAACTTGTAGTAAAACTCAAAGACATGCCCATTAAAATACATGCATATTCTAATACTAATTCTATAAACAGTCCAGTTCAAGGAAATCAACTTTACAGATTTGCCAAAGAAGAGAGGTGGGAATAAACCCCAAATGGACAAATTTTTTGATTGCTGCTGGGCTGCACATCTTTCATGAAATGTTCAGAGAAATACAAGCATCTTTAGGAACAAATGAATACATCACTTTGGTGACATAACATGCACACCTTTTATAGAATAGAATAGAATAGAATAGAATAGAATAGAATAGAATAGAATAGAACAGAATTCTTTATTGGCCATGTGTGATTGGACACACAAGGAATTTGTCTTTGGTGCATATGCTCTCAGTGTACATAAGAAAAAAAAATAAAAATACATTCATCAAGAATCATAAGATACAACACTTAGTGATAATCATAGCTTACTATTAAGCAATCAAATCATATTAGGAAACAAATAAAACAATATGAATTGTAAAGATACAAGCAACATAGTTATAGTCATAAGTAGGAAGAGATAGGTTATAGGAAGGATGAGAATAATAATAGTAATAGTCTTTCTAAGTAGTATGACAGTGTTGTGGGAATTAATTGTTTAGCAGGGTGATGGCATTCAGGAAAAAACTGTCCTTGTATCTAGTTGACAAGCATTTGAAATTATCCAAAACTCTGTGATGTTTAAAAATTCTTTAACTGCCTCTGTTGCAGAATAACATACTTTTAAATCTTTGGGTATTTCTACATAGACATCTATTCTACCATTCACAACGGAGACTTTTAAATGTTATTTATTCATTCTTTTTGACTGTAAGCCAGTGGGTTTTTTTTTCCTTTCAAATGCCAGAAATCCCATACCATGACTCCTTCCCCATTTTCTCTACTCTCTTTCCAATACTCTGTCAATTTTGTTTGGACTGTTTGAGGAATTATCAACAATAAATTGATAACTGGCTGTCCACATCATACTAAGTGATAAACTGTTGCACCTTTGTCCTGTTTGTGAAATCAATTATTTCAGTCAGGGACAATTCTGCCTGCAATCTGTGTCCTCTGAGCTTTGAGCTCTGCTCCTTCTGGTATTCTTTATGACTAACTCAGCAATGAACTAAATATACCCCCGCACATATTCAATCACATTTCCCACTTATTAAATTATTATTATAATTTTACAGCGTGAAGCTAAGCTTTAACTTGCAAGACACATTTAAAGGTAAGGCTGGTCTCGGTTACTAAGAGGACAAACAACACAGAAGAGGGACCAGACTCCATCAAAGATTACATTTTTTTTAGCAGCTTTGTTGGAGACGGCCAAAGTGCCTGTGTCAGTGTTGCTAATGCCACCGGCTAATCACATACATGATGTTGCTAAAGACAAAACCTCCAGCTCTTGGATGGGCCACATCTGACCACATGTGACAATGTCTTCTCCTTCAAACACATCAAAAATCAGTCACAAGTTAGCTGAGGAGATCAGAAGGATACCCTTTCCTCCTAAGTTCCCACCTCGGAAACCACATGGCCTCAAGTCTCTCCGCTGCCTATCATGCAAATGAGCAGACGCTGGAGTAGGTGCCCTCTTCGCTACTCCTGGTGGCTTTCATTCCCATGAACCAAGAAGAAATCAACTTCAAAGGTTTCGGTACCCTCAGCATTCGAACCCTTGACCATATGAGAGGAAGATCCCCGCCAAAGCCACCCTCCCCTCAGTCTTCTCCCCAGGAAGAGAATCTCCTTACGAAGTTGGTGAGGACTTCTCCGCAGGGACACGGCTGGTGGGTCTGGAGCGCAGCAGGCGGGAGATCCAGCAGGAAAGCGGTGAGGAGCAGCAGGACTCTGAGAGTGGGACTCCCCATGGGGCGCGGGGCCAGACCTCAGCTGGGCTGGAACATGGCTGTTGTTAAACAGTTCAACAGTCAGATCTCGGCCGCGTATCTAGGCCAGGGTAGTTGCCAGCGTGTCTCCACCCCCTTCTTCCCTTGCACACCGCTCTACCCTGCCCTGCCCTAACCTAACTAAGCTTGCTGGGCTGCATTCTTTGGCTGCTGCTGTTCATGCTGCTGCTGGTAAGGACAGCCGGAGTTGTGCAGGGCTGTCACTGGGAGGCGGAGGGGAGAGGGGATTTTTTTTTTTTCTTCTCTGCCCCATCCCACCAGGAAAATACGTTATGTCTGTAGTAGCTCACGAAAGCTGCTGGGTTTTTTTTTTTCTTTTTCTTCAATAAAACGTGCTAGTTGGGAAAAAAAGAGCTGCCAGATGTTGCCTGATACACACACACACACAGCCCTCCTCCAGCATATCTCGACTTCTTCATGAGGAAATACTGCCCAACTGAGCTTTTCAGAATCATTTCAGAATCATTTTCCAGTCTTAAATCCTGGAGCAAAAAGGGGAATCGGTGTCCAGGGAGCAATTTACAGGACTTCTTTACTTCTCCAGAAGACAGAGTTTGTCCACAAGGGAGGAGAAACCTGAAGGAGTCACAAATAGATTTGAATCTATAGATCTCATTTGCAGATCCACCTTTCCCTCAGCAAAGCATTGTAAATACCGTATTGTATATTGATTAATTTGAGGTTGGCATTTCAGAGTCACTACCTATCTCAATATATCCTACCCTACTTTGTCTGCCACGTAGTCCATTTATATTCTTCCCCTTTGCACAGTCTGTGTGGTATATGAACCCACAATAATTATGGAAGGCTTGCGTTTTGTCCCCAATGAATATGCAGTCATATAAATTGAATTCATTTTTTTTATTGGGAATAATAAGAGGTGAACATGCAAAAGAAATGAAATACTTAATTTTACATATAATTACTGCAGCAAGAATAGCACTAGCACAATGTTGGAAGGATGATCAGATGCCAACGGATAACTTGATAATCCAGAAGGTTTACTACTGCTCTGAAATAGATAAACTCACCCAAAAACTATAAGATAAGGTAGACTCAAAATATTATACAGTTTGGGAAAACTGGTATAATTGGATAAAGGATAGAAACCAGCAAGTAAATAGATAGGGAAGGGAAAATATAAAGAGGTTATGATAGGAGTATTTATCGGATACAGGAAATAAGTATTAGAAAATTGTTTGAACACACCATCTAAGCAATTAGAAAAATGTATATGTTTATTGGTTATGTTTTTCTTTTTGGTTTTGTTTTTAATGTTTTGTACTGAGGAAAGGAAAAAAGAAAACCTTGCCCTTTAAGGAATAGGCAAAGTTCTTTCCTTTTGTGGATTCAAATTTCTTGGCTGGGAGAAATGCAAAATGATTTGGTCAGCTTCATTGAAAGTCAGAATCAGTTTATTAATAGGAAGGCAGGTAAGAAATCTCACAGAGTTCCTAGGATTAATCTAATGTGAGTAGAAAAACCTCTCTTTTATACACTTCAGGTTCTTTGATTTGTAGGTGTGAATCTTTGAAGACTTTGATTTGTGTGTGTTGAATTCCTGTCTCTTTGGGATCTCTTCCTGGGATCTTGGTTTTATGGTCCTGATCCTTTGTATTTGCTTGTTTGCTATCATCTTTCCTTCCTGCTATGCCTTTTGGTTTTCTTTTCACAAGTTTTTATAGCTTGCCATCTATTTGATTTCTATGGGAAAGGATCTTAGCTAATTTGTAGGGTTTTTTTCTCTGTATCTCATGCCTGTAATTTTCTCCTTCCTTTGTTGTGAAAAGTAAGCTGGCTCCAGCTATTTTAATAGCCCTACTTGACAAAGGGTGGGGGCTGTTTCCCTAGAAGAGGGGGGAATTGTAACTTCCAACAGTACTATCTATCTATATTTTAATGTTTAATAAAGTTTATTTTTAAATTTTTTAAAAAAAGAATAAATAAGAATATATCACAATTCCCCTAGTAGAAGGGCAAGGAGAACCACCAACACCCATATCCCATTCTTCCCTCTCATATTTCCCAATCATCTATCTGTTTATCCTCCTTCAGACACAAACAGTACCTAGCCTTATTATTAGTCTTCCACAATTCCATGCTCTCCAGCTCAACAGAATTTCAACAATCCAAATTTTCACTGAGTTTAGCCCGCGAGCATTAAAATTACTTTGAAATTCTGCATGTCTGGAAGACAATAAGGTATTAGATATGATGATGATGATTTGTTAGTTAAGAATACCTGTGATTCAACTGATTGGGGGTAAAAAAGACTCCAGTGTCTTCCGGTTGATCAGAAGAAAAGTTTTAAGAATATGGATTTATTTTGCTCTTCATCTTGATAAAGTTAAACATGTCCTCAATCAACTACAGCTCTGATGATCATAAGGCAATTTTCTTAGCAGCTGTAATAGAAATGTTTGTCATCTTTGAAACATGCTTTTGGAAGTTACGATTCCCCTCTCTTCTAGGAAAACATTAGAAGGGGAAGGAAAATTCCCCTAAAAGAAAGAAGAGGTGAAAACACAATCGGGGACAGCCCCACTAGCCCCCACCTTTTTATGGGACACACATTAGCTAGGATCTTTTCCCATAGAAATCAAATAGATAGCAAGCTACAAAAAACTTGTGAAAAGCAAACAGTATAACAGGAAACTCGGGATATTGCAACCAGGTGCAAACTGATAGCTACAAAGGATCAGGGAAAAACAGACTGGACTATAAAACTATTACTCCTACCAAGATCCCAGGAAGAGATCCCAATCTCAAAGAGACAGAAATTCAACACACACAAATCAAAGACTTCACTTACAAATCAAAGAACCTGAAGTATATAAGAGAGAGGTTTTCCTACTCACTTATTAGATTAATCCTAAGAACATTGTGGGATTTCTTCTTATCTGCCTTTCTATTAATAAACTGATTCTGACTTTCAATGCAGCTGACCAAATCATTTTGCATTAAAACCTCCCAGCCTGGAAATTTGAATCCACAAAAGGAAAGAACTTTGCCTTTTTCCTTAAAGGGCAAGGCTTCTTTTTTCCTTTCCTCAATGTCTACTCTACAGCCTTAGTACAGGTAATCCTTGACTTACAACAGTTCATTCAATGACCATTCAAAGTTACAATGTCACTGAAAAAAGTGACATGACTGTTTTCCACAGGACCATTCAGCATCATGCGATCAAAATTCAAATGCTTGGCAACTGACTCATATTTAGGATAGTTGCAGCATCTCAGGGGGTCATGTGATCCCCTTTTGCGACCTGCTGACAAGCAAAGTCAATGGGGAAGACAGATGCACTTAACTGTGTTACTAACGTTACAACTGCAGTGATTCTCTTAATAATTGTGGCAAGAAAAGTCATAAAATGGGGCAAAACTCACTTAACAAATGTTTCACTTAGCAACAGAAATTGAAGACTACCTGTATTAGGTGGTCTTTCATCTAAATTCTAACAAAGCCACCATTGCATACAATCCCAGGTCAAATCAGGTGAGCTTACTGCTATATCCTGCTGACATTACACAGGTCAATTTATTGTTATCTCCTGCTGAAATACAACAGCCAATATAAACTACAATTTTCCTACCTCTTTATATTCTATGCTTTGCACTTAACTGAAGCGCAGCAAAGGGAACCAAGAACATCTGACTGAACACAGATCTTGTGGGTGGAATACACTGATAAAAATACATTCAGATAAAGATAATAATCAGATAAAAATCTGAGTCAAATCTGAATTTCTTTCTATTAATCCAATATACCTAATATAAAGGTAGTTAGACTTAGCCTATTGTGATTTAAAAAAAAAAAATTCTCTGTGTGTGTGTGTGTGTGTGTTTTACCAGAGTCTTGAGATCCAGCCACTAGGATCCACCCATCCATAAAGAGATTTACTGTTTTAGAATTAAATAATTTTGAGTCGATCATTTGTTCCAAAATTGAATGGAGTTTCCTGTTCTTTCACAGAAACATCTCCTCCTGATTCCCCAAATGTTATAAATTCCCAGCAATGCATGTTTAGAAGACTGGGCAGTAATAAAACCATTGGGAATCAGAATTCTGGCTAATCTTGCACAATTCTTGTGCAATCAAACACAGAAATCATCCAGGCTTATTTGCAATATTTATGAAACAGCACGTAGTGGTCAGACTCCCTCCAGAGAATACTGAAAGAGACATCAGCTCACAAAGGGATACACTAATATTTGCACGTCGCTGAAAGATGGGAAAGACAAATGCAATGTACAAGACCACGTGCATATGCATATATATAAAGGACCTCAAGTTACTCAAGAATCTCAAGTTACTATAATTAACAGATCTCCAGTTATTTCCTGCTTCTGTTTTCCTTCAGAAATCAAAAGAGAGGAATAAAGCAATAAAACAGGGAGGGAAACAAGAGCAGGGGTCAGTTTGGGAATGATAGATACCAAAAGAAAAACATTTCCCATTGCAAATTCTAGTTGTTCCAATAAGAACAAACTGTGGCCTTATATCTCTATATATCTAACTTGGTTTGATCAAGTCCATTCATCTAAGAGCTGATTTCCCCCGTCCCCCATATCTACCAGTAGATTCTCATTGAACTCCTCTTAGTCTCTTCTTTAAAATACACATTCTTCACCAGGTAGGCTTAGAGTTACTCTGTTTGTAATTCCCCCTTCTCACAGCTCTTTCAAACAGGTCCTCTCCTCGCCTTTAGAAAGGCTGTTCGAAGAACTAAAGTGTGAAATCTAGGCCATGCTGTGGGTGACCTGTTTTAACTGAGGTTTCCTGTAAGGCTGGCTTGGTGGATAACGGGGACGCTGTGCATGCACACAAAAGCCACTATAAGTGAGAGACACAGGCAGCAGCTCTATGTGAGAGACAGGCAGAGGAAGTCTTACGCAAACCTCATTCAACACCAACCATCTTCCCCTAGTTCAAGCACCCTGCGCTGCCATTGTTGAAAACAACTTCTTTAAAGCAAGTAATACCAGAGCCAAAGGATCCCTTCCAACTCTTATTATTCTAGCTTCTAAACTCTGGAGTCTTCATTGAGACAATATCCTATTACTAGCTCTCTGTAGCCAGGCTGGGACAAAAATGTTGGGGGGTGGGGAGTTTTCTGATTTTTGAAACCTACGACTTTTCAAACATCAGGATTCCCTCCCACACACACAGAGTTGGAAGGGTCCTTGGAGGTCATCTAGTAGTCCAACTCTCTGCCCGAGCAGAAGACCTATACCATTCCAAACAAATTGCTGTCCAGTCTTCTCTTGAAAACCTGCAATGATCTACAACTTTTGGAGGTAAGGTGTTCCACTGATTAATTGTTCTCTTGATGCATGTAATCCCTTCCCCATATTCCAGCTTTGGGTAAGTCCCCAGAGCTAAGGTTGAGCTCTTCCCCACGAACACAGGGATGTGGTTTCCCTCCCATCGTCATGGTGAGAGGCCAGTGGGGATCCAATGCCACCAGTCCTTTCCCCATGCCTAGAAAACCAGCCCATATGAGGATGTTGGAAGAAAGATCCTTCTGGGTTCAGTTCCAAGTGGGGAAAAAGACACTGGAAACATGGAGGCTGTTTGGAAGGTTTAATGGTGGACAGGAGGATCCCATGGCTTGGAGCTCCAAAGTGAAAAGGATGACCACATGCTTCAAGGTGAAGGAAGAGATCAAGAAAGGGCTGAGGGGTTGAGAGTGCCTGGGTTTTATAACCTTTGTTGGGATTTGAATTGGAGCTTGTATTCTGGTTGGTTGTCAGACTTCCAGAGGCCATGCAGGGGCAACTCTGTAGGCTGTCCTGAGTTCCAGGCTTGGTTGAGCCTTGCTGGATGATGATGATGCACTGAAAAGGGCTTTTGGCAATTGCCATAGCTTTACCTGGAGATCTTTGTTATGTAAAGTATTCTGGCCCAGGCCTTAATGGCCCACCCGTTAACGAAGGTGGGGGTGAGTTTCTGCTTCTGAGGTGAGTTTCTGCTCTTGAGTTTCTACTCTTTTTAGGGGAAATAGTCTGCCTTTTTAATATTTCCTAGGATATTTCAATTTTCTAGGAGAGAAAATTGGCTGCTAACTTCCTACAGGAACTTTCTGCTGGGGCTGTTGGGGAGCTTCTCCTTCTCTGCTGTCCAAATGCTTGCCTGCCTTCCTCACCAGCCCCCACCCCAAGCAAAAGCCCCTCATTGCCACCCCCACCACTGCCTTCACCTCAGTTGTTGCTGAGCAGTACCACTGAAGCAGCGGTGGGATTCAATTTTTTTTACCACCAGTTCTGTGGGCGCGGATTGGTAGGCATGGTGTGGCTTGGTGGGCGTGGCAAGGGAAGTTTACTGCAAAATCCCCACTCCCTTTGTTCTATATGGTGCTTGGTGAAGGGGAGATATTGCTGTCCATCTGCTTGATAAAGATAGACAGTAGAGATAATTCTGGTCTGCAGCATGTGGCAAACTGTCTTTCCCATTCTCAAACTTAGATCATTTCATTGCACAGGTTTTTCTCAACCTTGACAACTTGAAGATGGGTAGCCTGGGGAATTCTGGGAGTTGAAGTCCACTCATCTTCAAGTTGCCAATGTTGAGAAACACTGTATTAGACAGCATGCCCATCGGGTTGTTTGTGTGGGTGGGGAAAAACTGTTTCAGAAATGGCATTTTATCACAGCCATGTGCTTCAAGAAATAATTTGTGCTTCCAATGAAGAATAATATTCTTTCATATCTGCCACTCCTGAGTTCCCATCATAACAATAGATTCTTTTTTTTTTAGATTCAACTTTATTGTCATTGCCATGGATACAGGAAATGAAATGCAGTTAGCATCCAAACAGAAGTGCAAAACAACAGTAAAATATAAATATATGTATGCAAATAGGCATCTATGAATATGTCAATGGAAAACACAACAAAATGTATGTACACGAGCACACAAAGATAAGTGTGAGTGCACATATATGAACATATACAACTGTACAAAATGTTTATGGACACATTGAATATAAATACAAATGCACAGAGAATTATACAAAATATATCATATATTATCAAGGGAAGCATCAGCATATGTGTGGGCCCAATATTCTGGCCTGGTCAGGAAAAGAAGACGGAACAAATGCCAATAACTGTTAGTACCTAATACTAATACCAGGATTAAGAGTTTGTATACAAATGGGAAGGCTTTGACGGTTTTTATTGGTTTTGCTTTTTTTAAATATGTTTTATTAAAGTGTAAAAATACACTGTGGGGTCCTTGGTGCTCCCTGAGCTTGGTTGCATTCTTGCAGATGTTTCATTACCAAACTAGGTAAATTCATCGGTGTTAGTAAGGAGTGGGGTTTGCTCTCATTTTACATACCAGGGCAGTGGTGGCTAACCTTTTTGGGGCTCCTGTGCCAAAAATTGTGCATGCGCTGGCAGTCGCGTGCTTGTATGCCAGCACCTAAAAGGCAATGCATGCCCCCTCAACGCCCCCTGTGCATGCACGCACAATCCCCCTACCCCCCTTACCTGCCTGCTCCTCACAGCTGATTTTCAGATGGTTTGAGGCCTTTTTTAGCCTCCCAGAAGCTTGAAAAAAGCCTCTGCAGGTGACAAAACAGGCCTATTCAGCCTGCAGAGGCTTTTTTCAAGCCTCTGGGAGGCCGAAAAAGGCCTCAAACCAGCTGAAAATCAGCTGTGAGGCACGCACATGTGCAGTGAGGTAAGTTTGCCTGCGGCTCACATGCTGGCACAAATGGCTCTGTGTGCCACCTGTGGCACGTGTGCCATAGGTTTGCCATCACGGTACTAGGGGTTTGCCCTGACAGTGTTGGTGGGCGTGGTCTTGGGGGTTCTGAGATTGGGCTGTGGTTTACTGCCCTTGATTGAGTAATGGCCTCTTGATTGTCCATCTAATGTTAATCGTGGTGGAAGTCTCTGCTCATCTGGGTGTTGACTGCTGGTGAGGAGGTCTTTTTGTTTACTTTTGGCTGTTCAGATTAATCCTTGAAGCTCTGTGTGGACTTTGTACTTCGGTTGGTTTTTTTATAGTTCATTTGGCACTTTAGTTGTTGGCAGCAATTCAAAGGTGAGAAAGGTGAGTGCTTATCTCGAGGGACTGTTTGGGACTCATTACAGGCTGGGAATGAACATTGAAATAAAACAAGAGTTGTTTTAACTAAGCGTGTGCTTAATTACGGTCTCAGGAAGCCTTGGTCAGAACAAATGCCGGTCCATGGACCAGGGATTCAGAGGTAGTATTCAGCAGGTTTTGACCAGTTCTGGAGAACCGATAGCGGAAATTTTGAGTAGTTCAGAGAACTGGCAAATACCACCTCTGACTGGCCCTGCCAACCCCATCTATTCTCTGCTTCCTGAGTCCCCAGCTGATCGGCTGGGTCTTCTTTTGTTGCCCTGCACAGGAGAACGGAGCTGGAAAGCAGGTTAGTGGGGTGGGGACAGAATGTGGATTTTGCAGTATCCTTCCCCTGCCACAGCCACCAAGCCATAGCCACCAAGCCACTCCCACAGAACCGGTAGTAAAAAAAAATTGAATCCCACCACTGCAGGTATTGGGGTCCCCTGTTCTAGAATACTCACAGTTACCCAGTTGAAACAATGCTTAAGTCTGTCCAAGTGTGGTGAAGAAACACTCATCAGAAGCACTCATGTCTTCTGAATGCTTGTTGGTATTCATGGATGCGCTTTGCTAGTCTTCTGCCTGCCTGTCCTACATGGTGCCTGTGCCACTTTGTATTTAAAAATACAAAGGTAAAAAAAAACTACTGAAATTCAGAAAAGTACAAAAATAAAAATGCAAAGAAAAAGAAAAAGCTATAAAGGGAAAAAAAGATATATAAAGAAATGATTTTCCCCTTGATTAGGACGATTACAATTTCAGTAACTTGTCACCTTCTCTAAAATTTCAGCTAAAAATCTCTTCTTCCCGTATCTTATCTTTTATCTGTAAATGAATTATAAAACCACATTATTCAGTCTTAATTGGCAAAAAGTCCATTGTTACCAGAAATAACAACAATATATTTAACTTTAATCAAATAAATCAGTTTCATGTACTTTTTCTTTAGAGTGAACACAGTAATTACCCTTTTTTCTAAAAATACAACAAAAAATCTCTTCTTCCCATAACTTACTTCTTTATCTATAAACAAATCTTTAAAATCTAATCATTCAAACCTAGTCATGAAAATTCTGTTAAGAGCTACCAGAAATAACAACAGAGGGTAGAATCCCACCCCTGGGTCCAACCTCTTAGGTAGATCTCACACCTGCAACCCATGAAGAGGATCATGGCCCTCTCCTCCTGAGTAGACCACTTCCTGTTGACTGTTCCTCCTCTCCCTCAGAGTCAGTCTCCACCAGGGGCATGACAGTGTATGTGTGTATACATACATACATACATACATGCATACATACAATACAATACAATGTGTATGTATATATACAATATAATACTGTATAATGTAATAGGCCGACTTATTTGATCAAGAATACACACACACACACACATACATACCTATCCCTATGTCTACATACGTACATATGTGTATACCTACCTATATACATACATACATATACATACATACACACATACATGCATACATACATAATAGGAATAGTGGCCGAGTGGTTAAGTTACTGGGCTCGTCAACCAGAAGATTAGCAGTTTGAGACCTAAGTATGGTGTGACAGAGTAAGCTCCCATTCCTTGCTACAGCTCCTGCCAATCCAGCAGTTTGAAAGCATGCAAATACAAGTAGATAAATAAGTACCACTTTGGTGGGAATGTAGCTTTCTGTGCACCTTGGTATATAGCCATGCTGGCCATATGACCATGGAAGTGACTCTTCAACTATATGTATGTGTATATATGCATATGGGTGCATTTGTTTGTGTGTGCGTGCGTATGTATGTATGTATGTATGTATGTATGTATATCTATACATTATATTTCTTCTTTTCACTTCTAAATATCTTGATATTTATTTCCTTTAAACAGTATCCCAAAAACGGATTTCTTTTCATTTTCTATTTGTCATTTCTCAGGAATTCTGTCCTAAATATAACACATGTTTTATATGCCCAAAGTAAGAAAGTTGTCTAAGCCATTCTTCTGACTTTTTGTGTGTGTTCCTTTTACTTATTAAGATATCAGACAATTTCATTTGTAAATCCAGTGTAACATCTTTTTCTGTATCATTCTTGAATCTTGTCTCTTCTCTTTTAATTATTATCTCAAGTTCTTTCTTGTTGTCTCTAGGGCCTTCAAAGTTTCCTCTAATCATGTTTTTCTCAAGTCCACAACATTTTCACACCAGAAGATTTGTTACATTTAGATTTAAAAAAAACCACTGGGATAGGTTGAGGCAGAGGAGAAGATTTAATGAGGATTCTGGAGGTTTAACTTCAGTGCCAGATTTTTAATGTTTGTGGTTTTAATAGACTTATGTTAAGCTATTGTTTTTGCTGGTGTTCTTTTAATTGTGGATTAGGAGCTGCTCAGAGTTGAACACAAGAAGGGCAGCTACATAAATGTTTTAAATAGCTAACTAAATAAACTCTCCCTGTATTTTAATAGGATTTTGAACAATCCACAGGAAGGATTCTTCTAGTTAATTTCAAAATCCTATTTTGAATCCATCGGGTTTCTTCAGCTATTTATAACTTTCCAAAATCAACATTCTAATCTCCTTTTGGCTATTTATTTCAGAATATTTTTTAAAAAGTTTTTAAATGAACATGAAGCTTCTTTCATTGAGAACTGAAGCAGAATCACCCAGCATGAAGAAAATTCTCATTTTGAAGATTCTTAATATCAAAAAGCAGTTAACAAGCAATTTCCAAAAGTGATTAAGAAAGGAAGTAGGTAAACTTGGTGCCCATTTAAAGGCTCCAAATCATAACATAGGCAAAGCTGAATTTCCTTCATTTCTTTAAAACCCACTGCTTAATTATCTTTTCCGGGAGTTTTCCAGGTATTGATATGAAGCTCATTGGCCTATAGTTCCATGGATCTATTTTTTCTCTTTTTGTAGATTGTTCCCACATCAGCTCTTTTCTAGCTTTTTGGTAGTACAGGAGTTGTACTACAGGAGTTTTGACTAGAAGATCTCCAAAATCCCCTCCAATTCTATTCTTCTGATTACATTCAGTGGCTCCGAGATCATGTCTGCCAGCACCATAAGAACCCTGGGATGTAATCCATTTAATCTTTGCAATTTGAACTCTTCCAAGGTAGATACCATAGGTATTGTCTCTTACTATTTTCTTGCCTATTTTGACTTGCGTACCTGTCCTGTCTCTCTCAGTGTTGCTTTTGATAGGTTGCACTATTTCTTCCTTTTGGATAAAGACAGAAAGAATTAAGCAGCTCTGCTTTCTTCCTGCTGCCTATCACCTTCTTGCCCTCTGCTCCCATTAAGTGGGCCTATCTTTTCCTTGTTATTCTTTTTCCGAACATATTTTAACATATTTAAAGCTGTTCAATACCACAGACAATACTGCTACCCTTCAAAAAGATCTTGACTATGTATCAGAATGGTCAAACAAATGGCAACTTCAAATCTCAACAAATAAATGCTCTGTCTTACATATTGGCAAAAAAAGTCAGAAAATAAAATACAAGCTGAATAGTCAAGACCTTATTGATGATCCAAGCTCTGTCAAGGACCTTGGAATATTCCTCTCTAAGGACCTAAGTGCTAGAGCCCACTGTAACTACATAGCCAAAAAGGCATTAAGAGTTGTTAACCTAATCCTATGTAGCTTTTTCTCTGGTAATATCACACTACTAACTAGAGCATACAAAACATTTGCTAGACCAATACTCGAATACAGTTCATCAGTCTGGAACCCACATTACGTATCTGATATTAGCACAGTTGAGAAAGTCCAGAAATATTTCACAAGAAGAGTTCTACACTCCTCTACTCGTTGCAGAATACCTTATGCTACCAGACTTGAAATTCTAGACCTAGAAAATCTAGAACTACGCCACCTTCGGTCTGATCTAAGTATAGTATATAAAATCATAACATTGCAATGTCCTATCTGTCAATGAATATTTCAGCTTCAACCATAACAACACACAATAGATACAAACTTAAGGTTAACCGCACCAAACTTGATTGCAGGAAATACAACTTCAGCAACAGAGTGGTCAATGTCTGGAAGACTCTACCTGACTCTGTGGTTTCTTCCCTAAACCCCAAAATCTTTAACCTTAGACTGTCTACTATTGACCTCACCCCTTTCCTAAGAGGTCTGTAGGGGGTATACATAAGTGCACCAATGTGGCTACCGTCCCTGTCCTATTGTTTCTTTTATTGTTTCTTTTATTTTTCTTATATGTATCCATTTCATGTATTCATAACTATGTATATCCTTATACCTATTATCTTGTAAGTGATTGACAAATAAAATAAATAAAATAAATAAATATTGAATGGGAGGCAGTAAGGCAATACAAGGAAGCTTCTAGAAGAAACAATGTTCTTGGAATATTGCCTCTTTGTTCTTTTGAAACCCTACTGTCTTTGTAGTCTGGTTGGATGCCTTATTAATGATGTCCTAATATCCTTACTGACCTCACTAGGTATATGATCCAAGGAAATACTTGTTGTTTGTTATGTTTATCCAATTACCTACCTTGCTGCTTCATCCAATCATGTTCTAATCTGCATAAGTCTATAAAGAAGCACTGTTACCCCATCTTTGCCTCCAGTGCTATCAATAAACCAGTTTGTGCTTTAAAGTCTAAAGTCTGAATTCTACTCCATTGGCTAACCTGAAAGGATAAAAAGTGACTTAGTCCACTGGCTAAGAGTCCCTACAAGCAATCCACTCTCACACTTATAACTTGCCTGGGTTTACAACATCCTGATGTATGAAACAATATGCAGATACTTAAAACAGGTCAGATCAGCTTCAATTGTCTTTTAATCCAAATTGATTAAAAGAATTGGGGGATGGAAGGCTGGTCAGCTGGAAAATCTGGTAGAGAGTTGCACCTTTGTAAACAGATTATAGAAGACTGTACTACCAACTTCTGAATGGCAATTGAAGAATTGGAAATCAGAAGTCTGATAAATACATAATACATGAAGACATGATAAATGAAGACATCCAGGGTCCCTTCCAACTATATGATACTATGAGTCTATAATCTAATGCAAATTGCACAATTATCTATAGAACTGAAACTACTTTCTGATTCAGGCTTCATTTGAGACAATAAGTTGAATCATGATTTACTCAGTCCAAGATTCTAGGTTCTCATAACAAATTGAACCACAAACTAACCTCAGGACCTGAGTTTATGCAACACATCAGTCTAAAATGTAGTTGATTAACTTATGATTCAGTGTGTTGAGTGAGCACAATCTTGGAGTTTGAAAGATCTTTTAATTCTAATCAAAGATTTAAAACCTATTTCTCAGTATAATTCTAGAAAGAAAAATCTTCACTTTATTGAAACTCAGTGCATACAGGCTGACATCTACATGTTTTGGGAAGAAAAATTAGATCTGGTGATGTTTAATTGTAATATTTAAACCAAGCCAGTTTGGTTTAGTGCAAGTCACCAGGCTAAAAAGTGGGAGACTGGGAGTTGAAGTCCACCAGGCTTAAAGTTGCCAAGGTTGGAGACCCCTAGCCTGAAGCAGAATGCACAGTTGCCATTTTGTCTAGAAACGCTTTCTAGAGCAATGCCTCATTGTGAAAAAAAAGGTCTGAATTCAGTTTAAGAGAAAAGGGAAAAGTTAGTTAAACTGTGAAAAGTCATCAATTGAATTTTGCTTCACATATTATCTACATGGGGCTGGTGTTGCCTCTGCATTTCTTTAAAAGCCCAAGTTTAGGTTCACAACAATGTGATCCTCAATTATAACTTCAAAAAAGGCAACTATGATCTTATAGACAACGATCTCTCATCCCTTGATTGGCAATTTCTATTCACTGGATGCAATACTGTTGAAGACCATTACAACATTTTTACTTGAAGTCAAAAGAGTCATCAAACTATATGTACAAATAACTCCCCAAACCAGAAAAAACAGCTTACCCATAACAATAAGGAAGCTTCAATCCAAAAAGAGATCACTTTGGGGGAAAAACAAATCTGGTCACGTTGCCAAGTTCAAAAGCCGATGCAAAAATTTATGCCACTAGATAAAGACTGAATGCACCAACTATCACATTAAACAAGAGGAAAACCTTCTATGCACCAATTGCACCCGCGCTTTCTACAATTTTGTAAACAACAAACTAAAAGACTCAAGGTCCACCCCACCCATGAAAGGACCTAATGGTAAAGACTGCAACGACAACACCATTAAAGCCAACATCTTTAACACATTCTTTGGCTCGGTATTTGTAAACAGCAATGGATCATGCCCAGTATTTCCTAGTCGAACCACAGAAAACTACAATGATCTAATACATATCAATTTTACAGAAGACAATGTTGAAAAAGCACTACGCAATCTTAAACCATCTCTATCTATTGGACCGGATGGAATATGTGCCTACTTCTTAAAAAAGCTATCCATTGCCATAGCTGAACTTCTAAGCATAATCTTTGAAAAATCTTTCAGGACCAGCTCCTTGCCAAAACTATGGTCACAAGCCACAGTCATCCCCATCTTCAAAAAGGGAGACCCCAGTCTAGTTGAAAATTACAGACCAATCTCTTTATGCTGCATGACCTATAAAGTCATGGAATCCATTATTAACCAATCCATTATCCTCCACTTAGAGACAAATAACCTACTCTCTAATAAATAATTTGGTTTCAGAAAAACAATTATCCTGTAATCTGCAACTCTTACACTGCAAAAACATATGGACTACACAACTCGATTAGGGCAAAGCAATAGACTCGATTTACATAGACTTCTGTAAAGCCTTTGATTCAGTGGTACACAACAAACTACTCCTAAAATTAAAATCTTATGGTATCTCTGGACAACTACATAACTGGATAGCAGCATTCCTGTCAAACTGACAACAAATGGTCAAAATTGGGAGTGTCCTATCAAATTCTGTACCTGTCAACAGTGGTGTCCCCCAAGGCAGTGTTCTAGGACCAGCTCTCTTCATACTCTACATAAATGACCTCTGTGATCATATTAAGAGCAACTGCGTTCTCTTCACTTATGACGTAAAGTTATTCAACACCACAGACAATACTGCTACTCTTCAAAAAGACCTTGACTATGTATCAGAATGGTCAAACAAATGGCAACTTCAAATCTCAACCAATAAATGCTCTGTCTTACATATTGGCAAAAAAAATCAGAAAATAAAATACAAGCTGAATAGTCAAGACCTTGTTGACGATCCAAACTCTGTCAAGGACCTTGGAGTACTCATCTCAAATGATCTAAGTGCTAGAGCCCCTGTAACTACATAGCCAAAAAGGTGTTAAAAGTTGTGAACCTAAGCTTATGTAGCTTTTTCTCTGGTAATATTACACTACTAACTAGAGCATACAAAACATTTGCTTGACCAATACTTGAATACAGCTCATCAGTCTGGAACCCGCATTACGTATCTGATATTAACACAGTTGAGAAAGTCCAGAAATATTTCACAAGAAGAGTTCTCCACTCCTCTGCTCGTTGCAGAATACCTTATGCCACCAGACTTGAAATTCTAGACTTAGAAAACCTAGAACTATGCCGTGTTTGGTGCGATCTAAGTTTAGTACATAAAATTATCTACTGCAATGTCCTACCTGTCAATGAATACTTCAGCTTCAACCACAACAATCCAAGAGTACACAATAGATACAAACTCAAGGTTAATCGCACCAAACTTGATTGCAGGAAATACGACTTTAGCAACAGAGTTGTCAATGTCTGGAATACTCTACCTGTCTCTGTGGTTTCTTCCCCAAACGCCAAAAACTTTAACCTTAGACTGTCTACTGTTGACCTCATCCCTTTTCTAAGAGGTCTGTAGGGGGCGTGCATAAGCATACCAACGTGCCTACCGTCCCTGTCCTATTGATTCTTTTTATTTTTCTTATATTTATCCATTTCTTGTATTCATAACTATGTTTATCCTCATACCTATTATCTTGTAAGCGATTGACAAATCAAATAAATAAATTGACATACAAAGAATAACATACCTCAGGCTAGATGATGAGGTGGGGAAACCCCTTTGTCCCACCAATTCTAGGCACTCCTATACCTGCGATGATCAGCTCTCTTGAGTCATCCATGAGTCAGAATGGATTTCTTAATCTGACAAAGAACAGGGGAATGGAGCTTGCCTGGTTTCCCATTCATACTAACCTTATTACCGAGAAGAGGACTACATCCAATATTACAACTGCAAGAATCTTGCCTGCTACCCCGAAAGCTATTTCATTTGAGTTGATTATGCATCGCCTTATTTCTCAAGCTTGTTTGTGCCTTGCAAATAATCCCAGGTTCTAACTAACGACCGGTGCTCACACTTAGGACTGTTTGCAGTGTCCCCGAAATCATAAGATCAAAATGGAGGCACCTGGTAACCAGCATATTTAAATGGTATTATGGTATTATGACATCTGGGGTCACATGTTTGCCATTTGCAAGTTTAGCAGGGAGATTGCGACAAGTAAAGCCAATGGGGGAAACCAGATTTACTTAATGACTGCATGATTACTTTCACCTGTGTAATTTGCTTAAGAACCGTTGCTTAATGACCGTGTAGAAATTTAGGACCCACTCTTCTCCTAGAAGAATGAAATATTCTAGATAGCATTAAAAAAGCAGAATGTGATATTTTCACATATAGGAGAAACATGTTTCTACAGACAGAAACGCAGAGGCTCAGTTCCCTGCCCCCGTTTCCCCCCAACCCCCAGCAGATATTTCAGTGCCAACCAATTTACAAGACAAAAGGCTGGGACAGCTTATCTACAGAACAAAAGACCTTCACCTTCAGGACATGATAGAATTAGCCCTCACTCAATGTCCAAACAAGGACAAAGCCATTAAGCCATAATAGGAATTGCCCAACACTCTTTCATAACACAACCCTCTTCATTACATCATCACCCAGCAAGATTCAACCAAGACTGGGACTCAAGACACCTACAACGTTACCCCTGCATGGCCCCATGGGAATCTGACAACCAATCGGAATACATTTCTTTGACAGGAACAGGAAGCAAGTTCAAAGCCCAAGAGAGGATAGATAGATAGATAGATAGATAGATAGATAGATAGATAGATAGAT
>NW_020769408.1:1577783-1587970 GCF_900518735.1 Pseudonaja textilis | reverse complement strand
AGATAGATAGATAGATAGATAGATAGATAGATAGATAGATAGATAGATAGATAGATAGATAGATAGATAGATATAGATAGATATACATGTAGATAGATATATAGTTTTGGTATTCAACTTTGTTCAGGTATTTTCCCACGTCATTATAGTTGTGCTTTTAAAGTTGTAGCAACGTTTCAGCAGAATCTCATCTGCCATCATCAGGCTTCTGTATCGTGTTCGTCTGTGAGTCAGACTTTCCCAGCCGTTTCTGTTTTAAATTTGGTGCTAGCCTATGCTGTGCCAGAATTGTTTTTTCTTCATCCTGATTGGTTGGGAGTCTTGGTCTGTGTTTATTGGTCTTGGAGTTTGCTGTGTTCTGCTTGATTGGTGTTTCTAATATCTTCTGTCTGTTTTGTAGCTTTTTTTGTCTGGATTGGCTGGCAACGTTGTGTTTCCTGTATTGGAGGCTTTTAGTGCAGCTTGGCTCTGAGTAAATGGACAGCTATCATTTATTAGGAAGCTAGGTTTCATCTGGGTGCCTGGTTGGGGTGTGTTTGAGCTGGAGGTATCAGGGGGGATCTGTTTGTGCCCAGGTGTTTGCCTGGCTTGTGGTGTGGATATTTTTTTGATTGAGAGTGCAGGCTTCCAGATAATTGACAGTCTGGTGGAGTCATCTCCTCTATTCATGCTTTCAGGTCTTCTTTCAATCTCTATGGCTTCTCTGATAATTCTTTAGCTGGGGTTTTCTATAGTGGCTAGGGTTTTGGTGCCATTGAAGTCGATGCTATGACCTGTGGCTTTCATGTGCTGGACTAGTGAGGAAGTGTGTTCCAGCTTTTTTACTGCATTTTTGTGTTCATCCAGGTGGGTACTTATTCTTCTATTGGTCTGTCCAATGTATGTGGCCGGGAATGATGCACAGGGGACTTCATATGTGCCTTGGTTTTCCAGGTCAATTTTATCTTTGGGGTTTCTAAGGATGGCTGCTATTTTTCTGTCTGTTTTGAAGGCAGTCTTGATGTGATGCCTGTGTAGTATCTTACTGATTTTGTCTGTAGTACCTCTTATGTAGGGCAGGACAGCTGTTCCATAGGTCTATTCATCTTCTAGGTCTCCATTATGTCTCAGTGTGTTTTTGTGGATCAAGCCAGTGATTTTGCTTTTGTGGAAGCCGTTGGCTGTCAGTACTTTAGTCAGGGTGCATAGTTCAGTCTTTATGTGTGTCTTGTCTGCCAGGCGTTTGGTTCTGGCAATTAGTGTTTTGGCCACAGAGTTTATCTGTGCTGGGTGGTGGTGGGATTGGGCGTTGAGGTAGCGGTTGGTGTGTGTATATAGATATATAGATAGATATAGATATATAGATAGATATAGATATAGATATGTAGATAGATATAGATATATCACCAATGTGCTCAATTGCCCAAGGCAAAAAGCTAATGCAATCCTAAGTTGTATTAACAGAAGGATACAGTCAAGATCAAGGGAAGTACTAAAACCACTCTATAAAGCCTTAGTAAGACCACACCTAGAGTACTGCATGCAGCATATTATAAAAAAGATCTTGAGACTCTAGAGAAAGTACAGAGAAGAGCAACCAGGATGATTAGGGGACTGGAGGCTAAAACATACAACGAACGGTTGCAGGAACTGGGCTTGGCTAGTCTAGTAAAGAGAAGGACCAGGGGAGACATGATAGCGGTCTTCCAGTATTTGAGGGCCTGCCACAGAGAGGAAGGGGTCAAGTTATTTTCTAAAGCACCCAAAGGCCAGACACAGAATAATGGATGGAAACTGATCAAGGAGAGATTTAACCTGCAAACAAGGAGAAACTTTCTGACAGTGAGAACAAACAACCAATGGGACAGCTTGCCCTCAGAAGCTGTGGGAGCGCCATCACTTGAGACTTTCAAGAAGATATTGGACTGCCATTTGCCATTTCCTTTTGGATGGGGGGTTGGACTACATGACCTACAAGGTCCCTTCCAACTCTGATTATCTGTTATCTGTTACCCCATGTGGTCCTGCTGTCCACCATTAAATCATCCTTCCCAGCAGTCTCCATGTTTCCAGTGTCTTTCTCCCCACTTGGAACTGAACCCAGATGGACATTTCTTCCAACAATTGCATAGATTAGGGTTGTAAATTCCACTCTCAATTGTGGTGCTAAATTAAGGACTACCTGTGTACAGTTCAAGGCTCCATTTTACTCTTTACTTTGGAACAAGTCCTACCAAACACATTGAAACTGATTTCTGAATAAATATACAGGCATAGAAGCTACTGCTATGGACAATTAACTCTGAATTAGAATAAAAGCAAAATCTTTTGAACAACTTTTTTTGTTCTGTAAAAGGCGTGTGCTTGGACTATCAAACTGTCATGTCAAAAAATAGTTTGCTTTTTCTTCTTTTCTCTCATTGTCTTCTTAAATGCAAGCTTTTCCTTGATTCTAGCTACAAGAGAATGTATAGTTTTTCCCAGGTGGGATTCAAAATACCGGTTTTGTGGGCATGGCTTGGTGGACGTGGTATGGCTTTGTGGGAGTGGGTTAGTGGGAGTGACGGGAAGGATACTGTAAAATCCCCAATCCCTCCCCACCCCACCTAACCTGCTTTCCAGCTCCGTTCTCCTGTGCAGGGCAACAAAAGAAGACCCAGCCAATCAGCTGAGACTTGAGAGGCAGAGAATAGATGGGAGCGGGACCAGTCAGAGATGGTATTGCCGGTTCTCCGAACTACTCAAAATTTCTGTTACTGGTTCTCCAGAACTGGTCAGAACCTGCTGAATACCACCTCTGGTTTTGCCTCAGAAATGCACTACTACTATATTTTTAGGATTTCATTCTAAACAATATACTGTATGTAGCTGATGTTTGTGAAAGTCAGCATTTTTAGCAGTTAGGGTTTGGGTTTATGAAAGCCAGGTAAGATGCTGAGTTTCCTTAAGCGTATTAATGGGAAATCATTGAAAAGATAATTAGTTAGCCCTACTATCATAAAAGGGAAGTTAATTATTGTCAAATGGGTAAACATGGTCAATTTATTTAAGCCCTACTTTTACAAGTCTTTTTTTTAAAGCTCTGCAGTTTATTAAGATGAGCTAATGGGAAAGAACTGAGATGAAGAGACGAAAAATAATGAATTGAGAAATAATTGGCTGGTTTATAGTAATTCAATAAAGTGAGCCTGATGTAACAGATAACGGATAATCAGAGTTGGAAGGGACCTTGTAGGCCATCTAGTCCAACCCCCTGACCAAGCAGGAAACCCTACACCATTTCTGACAGATGGGAGTCCAATCTCTTCTTGAAAGTCTCAAGTGAGGGTGCTCCCACAACTTCCAAGGGCAAAGCTGTTCCATTGGTTGATTGTTCTCACTGTCAGAAAGTTTCTCCTTATTTCCAGGTTAAATCTCTCCTTGTTCAGTTTCCATCCATTATTCCTTGTCTGGCGTTTGGGTGCTTTGTAAAATAGCCTGATCTTCCTCTCTGTGGCAGCCCCTCAAATACTGGAAGACTGCTATCATGTCTCCCCTGGTCCTTCTCTTCCCTAGACTAGCCAAGCCCAGTTCCTGTAACCGTTCTTCGTATGTTTTAGTCTCCAGTCTCCTAAAGACTAGAGTAGACAGTACCTTAGACTAGACAATACCTTAGCCTAGAACAGAGGTGGTATTCAGCAGGTTCTGACCAGTTCTGGAGAACCGTTAGCAGAAAATTTTAGTAGTTTGGAGAACTGGCAAACACCACCTCTGACTGGCCCCACCCCCATCTATTCTCTGCCTCCCGAGTCCCAGCTGATCGGCTGGGTCTTCTTTTGTTGCCCTGCATAGAAGAACGGAGCTGGAAAGCAGGTTGGTGGGGTAGGGAGGGAATGGGGATTTTGCAGTAACCTTCCCCTGCCATGCCTGCCACACCATGCCCACAGAACCGGTAGTAAAAAAGTTTGAATCCCACCACTGGACTAGAGGTGTCCAGCCTTGGCAACTTTATGATCTGCCAAGTATGGAGATGCCTGCCTTAGATAGTTGGTTGTGAAAGCTACAATTCTAGAATGCATACAAGTTCCCAGGAAACTGTGTATAACTGTAATAACTTTGTTTTTTCTTTCTTCTGTTCAATTGTGTCCAGTTTTTGAAGAGTGCCTGCAGTTTTCTTAGCAAGGTTTTTCAAAAGTGGTTAGCCATTGTCTCCTACTCAAAATTTCTGCTATCGGTTCTCCAGAACTGGTCAGCCTGCTGAAACCCCCGCAAGGCTGTGTGCTATCTCCACTTCTCTTCTCCCTATATACCAATGACTGCATCTCAAATGATCCATCTTTTAAAATACTGAAGTTTGCAGAGATGATACAACAGTGATTGGTCTCATTCGAGACAACGATGAATCTGCATACAGACAGGAGATTATACAACTTGCCTTGTGGTGTAACCGGAACAATCCGGAACTGAACTCACTCAAAACTGTAGAAATGGTGGTAGACTTTAGAAGAAACCCTCCCATAGTACCACCTCTTACAATACCAGACAACACAGTATCAACAGTAGAGACCTTCAAATTTCTAGGTTCTACCATATCATATGACCTAAAATGGACACCTGACATCAAAAACATCATCAAAAAAGCACAACAAAGAATGTTCTTTCTGCGCCAACTCAGAAAGCTCAAACTGCCCAGGGAGCTGCTGATACAGTTCTACAAAGGAATTATTGAGTCTGTCATCTGCACCTCTATAACTGGTTTGGTTCTGCAACCCAACAGGACAGACACAGACTTCAGAGGATAATTAGGACTGCAGAAAAAACAATTACAACCCACCTTCCTTCAATTGAGGACCTGTATACTGCATGAGTCAAAAAGAGGGCTGTGAAAATATTTACAGACCCCTCACATCTCGGACATAAACTGTTTCAACTCCTTCCCTCAAAACAACGCTATAAAGCACTGCACACCAGAACAACTAAACACAAGAACAATTTTTTCCCAAATGCCATCACTCTGCTAAACAAATAATTCCCTCAACACTGTTCAACTATTTACAAAGTGTACACTACTATTACTGTTAATCTTCTCATCACTCCTTATCACCCATCCCCCCCCACTTGTGATTGTAGGACTGTAACTTTGTCACTTGTATCCTTACGATTTATATTGACTGTTTCCTAGTATGATTTGATTGTTGATTGTACCCTATGACTATCATTAAGTGTTGTACGTGATGATTCTTGATTCTTAACGAATGTACCTTTTCTTTTATGTATACTGAGAGTATTTACACCAAGACAAATTCCTTGTGTGTCCAATCACACTTGGCCAATAAAATATTCTATTCTATTCTATTCTATTCTATTCTATTCTATACCACCTCTGGGGTTAGGGGTTAGGGTTAGTATCTAGTCCTCTGTCCCCAATGTACAGAGCTGAAGAAGCTTCTTGGATGAGAAGCAAAACGTCTTCAACAATCAGAAAGTCCAGTTGCCTCTTGAAAAAAAGAACCTTTGGGACAGCTCTCAATAACGTTGTTATTGATTTGTTATTCTATATGTTACATTCTTTTTTTCTGTAATTTCACATAGCACGTTTATGGCAAATAGTGTATTTCTTAAGTCATGAAATCTATGAAAGGTGACCACGTTATCTGCTACAATGTCCTACTAGTCAATGGCTATTTCAGCTTCAACCACAACAATACAAAAGCACACAACAGATACAAACTCAAAGTAAACTTCTCCAAACTTGATTGCAGAAAGTATGACTTCAGCAACAGAGTGATCAATGCCTAGAATGAGCTACCTGACTCTGTTGTTACATCCTCTAACCCCCCATTCCTTTAATCTCGAACTATCCACAATTGACCTCACCCCATTCCTAAGAGGTCTGTAAGGGGCGTGCATAAGTGCACCATCGTGCCTACTGTCCCTGTCCTATTGTCCCCATTTATTCGTACCTATTTCCTGTATTCTTACTCATGTTTATACTTATACCTATTATCTTGTAAGCAATTGACAAATAAATAAATTAATAAAATGTTGCTCGGATAGGTGATCTGCTACTGTTTTTAGTTGATGTTTGTTTTTCCATTGATTTTATGCTACTTGCTTTATTTACACTGTATAACCTTATCTTAGCCATTATATTTCTAATATAAACAGTAAAGGTAACTCTAACATGAATAGTAAATACTATACAATTGTTATAGTTAGATCTCAGTGTTACAGAGTTTTGTGTTAATAATTCTTGTAAAGGTAGTCCTTTACTTATGACCACAATTGTTCACGTGACCATGGGGATGCCGCAATGGTCATAAGTGTGAAAAACAGTTATAACTCACTTTTTTCAGTGCCATTGTAACCTGGGTCACTAAACAAACTGTTGTAAGTCAAGGACTACCTGTATTCTATTATGAATTTTTTTATTCCATATCTTAAATTCTTATTCTTAGAATGATTGCAATTTTACCCATTTTCCATTGCTCTACAGTCAAAATAAAGATTAATGATAATGATGTCATGATGATTTCAACATTTAAAAAAATCTTACCACAACTGTATACCCCAGATGAATTGATCATTCAAAAAATTATGACATGTGCTGAAATGGACAAACTGACCTTAATGTTACAAGAGAAAGATGAGTCTCAATATTACAAAATCTGGGGAAAATGGTATAATTGGATTGAATTAAGACAGATGAAAAACGAAGGAATTTAAGATTAGCAATTTATAGATTAAATGTATATACTTGCACAAATTATATATATTTGTAAATATGCACAAAAGATAGAAATGTATGAGATTGATATCACCAAACTGTTAATGTAATGATTATCTTTTTGTTTTTAAAAGACATAAAAGACTAATAAAGTTTATTTTTTAAAAATCTACCACGCTTGGGACCATATCTAACCAGCTATCATTTTTTATAATAATCTTTGGCATTATTACTAGAGTTTCCTTGTTGCAGGATACTTGACATATACTATATCAGCAGCACTTGCAATAATTTTTATCAGAAGAATATAGAAACAAGGATAAAGACAAGTATCAGATCTCTGGTCTGGCCCATCCTAGTATTGCTGACCCTAATTGGAATTCATTTCATCCAAATTTCAGGAAGAACATTTTTTTTCTTTCCACCCTGACTTACAATAGTTCATTTAGTGACCGTTCCAAGTTACAACATCACTGAAAAAAGTGACTTGTGATCATTTTTCACACTTACGACCGTTGTAGCCTCCCCGTTGTCATGGGAGTTACATTCGATGCTTGATGACTGACTCACATTTATGATGGTTGCAGTGTCCCGGAGTCACCTGATCGCCTTTTGTGACCTGACAAGCGAAGTCCATGGGGAAGCCAGATTCACTTAACAACTGTGTTACTAATTTAACAGCTGCAGTATTCACTTAACGATGGTGGCAAGAAAAGTCGTAAAGTGGGCCAAAACTCACTTAACAAATGTCTCACTAAACAACATAAATTTTGGACTCAGTTGTGGTCATAAGTTGAGAACTACCTGTACTTGTAACCATTCATTTAGTGACCATTTGAAGCTAGAAGAAAATGACGTATGACTGGTCCTCACACAATTGTGGCAGCATCCCCATGGTCACATGATCAGAATTCGGGAGGTTGGCAACCAGCGTACGTTTACAGTGGTTTCAGCAACCAGGACTCATGTGATCTCCATTTAGTTTAGTTTACTTTATTGTCATTGCACCTCGTACAACAAAATCAAACATCATCTTCTGTGCACATCATGACCATGAAAATAAACACAAACACACATCCTTTATTTTCCACACATTGAACCGAAACCCCCAACACCACAGCAACACTGCACTATGCAGTAGAATTCAAAAGAACTACTGTCCTGGGATAGAAGCTGTTTTTCAGCCTATTTGTCCTTGTTTTTATTATCCTGTACCATCTGCCGGGTGGTAATAGTTCCAAAAAAGGGTTCCCAGGATGAGATGGATCTTAGAGAATGTTTTGAACTTTCTTAAGGCAGCGGGAGCTATAAAGCTCTTCCAAAGAGGGGAGAGGGCAACCAATGATCTTCTGGGCAATGATGTTAACCCTCTGGAGTGCTTTCCTATCTGCCACTGTGCAATTGGCAAACCATACAGAGGTGCAGTAAGTTAAAAAGCTCTCTATGGTGCAGCGGTAGAAGGTCACCAGCAGTTTTTCATTCAGGTGTTGTTTTCTGAGAAGCCTCAGGTGGTATAATCTCTGCTGGGCCCTTTTGACCAGTGCTGAAATGTGAGCACCCCAGGTCAGGTCCTTTTTTATGGTAACAGTCAGAAACTTAAAACTGGCCACTTGCTCCACTCGGTCTCCATTGATAATCAAGGGCTGGATGTCTGATCTGATCCTTCTATAGTCCACTATAAGCTCCTTGGTCTTATTGGTGTTGAGCACCAAGTTATTTTCTTCACACCATGAAAGCAATTTGAGACCTTCCCAGCCTGCTCCAGACAAGCAAAGCTGATGGGAGAAGCTGAATTTGCTTAACAACTGCATGATTTACTTAACAATGGCAGTGATTCACTTAACAACCGTGTCAGAAAAGTTTGCAAAATCCAGTACGCTCACTTGACAACCATCTCACTTAGCAAATTAAATTCTGGTCTCAATTGTGGTCATAAGTTGAGGACTTCCTGCACTGGGAATTGACTCTGGGGCCTATTTAGCTCAGTTCCTCCTTATAGCCCATAAGTATGGTGACCATATTTTCTTGGGGGAAAAATAGAGGAGAAACATGAAAAAGAGGCATATGTGACAGATATTCACGGGGAATTTAATTTTTTTTTCTCTTTATAACTTTGCTTTAAAAATAAAAATTCAAGAGCAAAACCAAGAAAACTACAAAATCTTACCTTCTAATAATAATATTTAAAATCAAACACTATATATAAATTTGTTTTTAAAAAGACAATTCAGTTTCTGAAAATATGCACAGGAATGTAAATGAATGGTACATGATTGGCACTATTTATACCAGGGGTGTCAAATTGGCAGCCTGTGGGCCGGATGCATCATGCGCAGGCCACACCCACCCCAGCTCTGCAATGATAACAGATAATCAGAGTTGGAAGGGACCTTGTAGATCATCTAGTCCAACCCCCTGCCCAAGCAGGAGACCCTACACCATTTCTGACAGATGGGAGTCCAATCTCTTCTGGAAAGTCTCAAGTGATGGTGCTCCCATAACTTCCCAGAGCAAGCTGTTCCATTGGTTGATTGTTCTCACTGTCAGAAAGTTTCTCCTTATTTCCAGGTTAAATCTCTCCTTGTTCAGTTTCCATCCATTATTCCTTGTCTGGCCTTCGGGTGCTTTAGAAAATAGCTTGACCCCTTCCACCCTGTGGCAGCCCCCCAAATATTGGAAGACTACTATCCTGTCCCCCCTGGTCCTTATCTTTACTAGACTAGCCATGCCCAGTTCCTGCAACCGTTCATTGTATGTTTTAGTCTCCAGTCCCCTAATCATCCTGGTTGCTCTTCTCTGTACTTTTTTTCTAGAGTTTCAACATCTTTTTTATAATGTGGTGACCAAAACTGGATGCAGTACTCTAGGTGTGGTCTTACTAAGGCTCTAAAGAGTGGTATTAGTACTTCCCTTGATCTTGACTGTATCCCTCTGTTAATACAATTTAGGATTGCATTAGCTTTTTTGGTTGCTGCCAAAAAAGAGAGAATGTTGTGATACATGACAACGTGACATGGCAAGTTTGACATATTAAACAAGCCAAATAAAAGACAAAAGTGAGTTTTTGAAAAATAATCAAATCTAAAGGACACCTTTCTGAAATAAAGGACTTCTAGCTTTTAAAATAAAAGTAGCCCTTACCTACACGACATTATTTTTTTAGTCTGGTCTATCTTTTAGGGCGGACACTTGCAGAGGTAATACTGTACCTGAGAGCAAATAAGGAATGATATCAGAGGCCTTTAGCAGACTCTTTCCATTCCAGACTGGAAAACAGCTTGCCTAAGAAGTTCAAACTTTTATTATAGTGCCAACCACCTTAAAAGCCAAAGGAGAAAACAAGATAGTATTTCTTAAAGTGTCCCGTCCCCTCAATCAAAAAGACTGGCCATCTTATGTTGAAAAATAATACAACATTAAAATTGGATCAAAAATTATGGGTAGTGGCAACAGATGAATAGAATAGAATAGAATAGAATAGAATAGAATAGAATAGAATAGA
>NW_020769408.1:1442036-1577773 GCF_900518735.1 Pseudonaja textilis | reverse complement strand
GAATAGAATAGAATAGAATAGAATAGAATAGAATAGAATAGAATAGAATAGAATAGAACAGAATAGAATTCTTTATTGGCCAAGTGTGATTGGACACACAAGGAATTTGTCTCCAGTGCAAAAGCTGTCAGTGTACATGGAAAGCAACAGAGTAATATTAATTATAGTAATGATACCAATAAGTATATTATTTATTGCATTACTACAACTTACAGTGTTGTAAATATTGTACAATATTCATTTTAATATTTCACAATAATATTGACAAATATAATGCATACAAATAAAAGTTCTCTTGGGGCTGTCTATAATTTTATAAAGTGAGAGGGGGCCCTGAGAGAGAGAGAAAAAATAGGAAAAACTGGGCCAGGTTCTATTTGGAAAGGAGGACAGATTAATTTGCTTTCCTCCCACTGCCTTTCGCTGCTCTTCAATGTTTTAGGTGCAGAATGAAAGCCTCTGGCTGCATTTAATCCATGTTTGGGCTTTTGCCAAAGCACTAACTTAGACTTGCTTGCTGCAGGAAATAAAAATCAGTCAAGAGCTCCCTCTTGTGTGAACTAGCTATTTTACAAGTTAGTTTTGTACTGACTCAAATAGCATTTCTCTCCCTTTTATAGGCAATACCACGTACAGTATAAAGATAAAGAGTTTCCCTATCAAGTCATGTCTGATTCTTGCAGGCCAAAGAAGCCAGTGTTGTCTGAAGACCTTTTCCATCGTCTTATGACCAGCATGCTATATGCATATAGTCATGGTGGCCATAAGATCACAGAAAGGGTCTTAACATTGTTGTTACCTTCCGTCCGATATGGTACCTATTTATCTACTTGCTTTTGCATGCGGTCAAACTACTAGAAAGGCAGGAGCTGGGACAAGTAAAGGGAGCTCACCCTGTCATACAATGCTAGGGTCTCGAATCTGGGCTCTCAACTTTCCAGCTGGCAAGTTCATCATCTTTAAGCGCTGAGTCATCGCTCCCCGTTAAAGTCCGTGTATATTTTCAGTATTTCTGGGTCTGCTTGTAGACAGGTAATCCCAGACTTATGACATTTGAGTCCAAAATTGCCATTGCTAAGCAAGACAGTCAAGTTAATTTTGCCCCATTTTACGATCTTCGCTGATGCAGTTGTTAAGTGAATCACTGCAGTTGTTAAGTTGATGACAGTATGTTGACTTTGCTTGTCAGAAGGTCACAAAAGGTGATGAGTTCGAGACACTATATACCATAAATATATACCAGTTGCTAAATGTCCAAATTTTGATCACGTCACCAAGGGATGCTGCAATAGTTGTATGTGTAAACAACAGTCATAAGTCATTTTTTTCCAGTGTTGTTGTGACTTCAAATGGTCACTAAATGAATATACCTGTACTTTCAACTGTGGGTTGAGGAGGGAATCCATGGGATAAAAGAAAGCATAAAACAGAATATTTTCACTTGTAACTGAATAAACCGGCAAGTAGCCCAGGAGAAACAAACTTTTTCAAGAATGCAAAAAAGCAACTGTGAACAGATATATACTGTAACCGCAGTACACCAAAAGTAGGTGCTGGAATCCTGACAGTAGGCAGGGAAAAACTGACTATCTCTTCTGGAAAGGGTGGCTGGCAAGAAGTAACTTAGGTGTATCAAAACATGTTAAGAGCAGTGATGGGATTCAAATTTTTTTACTACCGGTTCTGTGGGCGTGGCTTGGTGGCCGTGGCAGGGGAAGGATACAGTAAAATCCCCAGTCAGAGGTGGGATTTGCCGGTTCTCTGAACTACTCAAAATTTCCGCTACGGTTTCTCCAGTACTGGTCAGAACTGGCTAAATACCACCTCTGGTTAAGAGCCAGCTGGAGCAGACTCATTACATCCTGGCCCCGACCCAAAACCCAGCCAAAACGTTGCTTGATTTGCCCGCAGTTTTTCTCGTCTCATTTTAATGTATTTCAGTGGAAGAAAAATGTGGCTTTTCTTGTTGTAAATGCCCACCACTTTCCTAGAATTACGGTACAACATTCCAGGAATAAACTTTTAAATCGTGCACTTCACGATTCATCGTTCACTTCTCCATTTATCATAACAATCACCTGCTAGTGCTAAATCACTGCCCTGTGATTATTTTTTTCCCCCTCTCCCGATCTGCATTGAAATAGCTGCACCTAGCTGGCCTTGGCTGATTTTCATTAAACCAAAGAGCCAGTTTGTTGTAATGATTAAAGCATCACGGTAGAAACTCGGAAACTGTGAGTTTAGTTCCAGCCTTAGGTATGAAGCCAGCTTGGGAGCTTATGCCAGTCCCTCCCTCTAGGAAGGAGGCAACTTCCGAAAGCTTGCCAAGATCACTGCAGGGGACTAGAGTTCGGGCACTCACCAGGACTCGGTACCAACTGAAGGGCACCAAAACAACAACAACAACAAAGATTAGATCATAGTAATACTTGGATGGGTTGTAAGTTAGGCTGATAAAATAACTGCCCAGGAAAAGGCACTGGCAAATATCTCCTTCACAACAGGAAATACAGGGGTGAGTCCATGACTTGACTTAGATTTCATTTGAACACCAGGAACATTTTTAATTTTTAATGACTTTGGAGGCTGGTGAGGGTTGTTTTTTTCCCCAACAGAGGTCTTTTATTTATTTGGATACTTCAGGATGTCCTACTTCAAAATAAATGATCTGCTAGAACCATGATGGCGAGCCTACGGCAGGCGTGCCACAGGTGGCACTCAGAGCCATTTGTGCAGGCACATGAGCCCCAGCCAAACTTACCTGCACTGCACATGCGTGTACCTCCCAGCTGATTTTCAGCCCAATTTGAGGCCTTTTTTGCCCTCCAGGAGGCTAGTGGGAAGCCTCTGCAGCCTCCGGAGGCCAAAATACAGGCCTTCCAGAAATACCGGAAGTGCCAAAATGGCCACGTTTTTGGCCTCCCGAGGTTGCAGATGCTTCTTTTGAGCCTCCAGGAGGGCGAAAACGGCCTCAAACAGGCCTAAAATCAGTTGGGAGGTGCGTGCATCTGCAGTGCAGGTAAGGGGGTGGGACGGGGGTGTTGCATGCACATGCGCAGAGGGGACAGGACGCATTGCATTGTGGGTGCCAGCACACACGTGCTTTTGGCACACCACTACAAAAAGGTTTGCCATCCCTGTGCTAGAAGATTAGAGGGTATGATGGCTCAGCAGTTAAAGATGGTGAGCTTGTCAGCTGGCAAGTGGATAGCCTGGATTTGAAACCTGAGCTCTAGTCTATGCAGTAGGATGAGCTCCCATTCTTGTCCCAACTTCTCCCCTACCTAGTTCGAAAGTATGTGAATGCGAGTAGATTAATAGGTACCACTTCAGTGAGAAGGTAACAGAATTCCATGCACTTTTGGTGTATAGCCATGCTGGCCACATGACCACAGAAAATGTCTTGGCCAAGAAACGGAGAAGAGCACTGCACCCTAAAGTTGGACACAACTGGACAATGAAACCTTTACCTTTTACTACATAGATGTCATCCCATCCTGTACTTCAAGCGTACCTGTTACAGGAGCTAATTCATTTTCTTCGAAGGATTAAAGGTCTAATAGTAAAATGGCTGAATTTGTTGGAACAATAAACCATAAAATAAAGCAAAAGACACAACATGACCCACTTTAAAAAAACTTATTACTGAGAACAAAATCGAATTTGGTTTACTTTCCTATTATTTGAAAATATAAATTATTTCAATTATAAGAAATAAAATAATTATCTAGTGTTTGAAATGCCTCATTTAAACCAAAATCTTGATTTAAATCTTTCTGCTCAACTATGAAACTCCACCCGGTTTATCCTATCTCACAGAATTGTTGAGTGGGGATGGAGCAATGGAATGTATATTTTCTTGCTTAAAAAAAGTTATGTAATGTGCCTGAGTGAGACATGACAAAGTATAGCAGAATTAGAACAGAACAATATACTAATTTTTACTGGATTTCCTTTTCTCCCTGGCAGCCTCACCCTTCAGATATCCCATTATCATTCTGTTTTTTTGCTGACCTATTTTGTGTGGGACATCTTGCATAATATAACCTGTGCTATTTGAAATCTTATTTTGAAGCTTTCTAGTAAATCCTATGTAATTTCTTGAACTTTATCCCTAACCGAACCATACAAATGTATTCTTTTATCTTGTTGCTTGTGTTTTTTATAAGAGGTTGCTCTTCAGCTCCTCCACGGGAAAAACAAAATCACAAAGGATTAATTTGTACTCCATTATCATTAATAAAAAAAATCCTCAGCAACTGTGACTTCCTCAGGGCAGGATTTTCATTAGCCTCTTAAGATTGGTGGTATAGTATTAAACATTACGTCAAAAACATCGTTTCACAGAGAAATCAAACACATTATCTTGTCATTCTGCAAACCCAGATAGGCTGATCCATTGGAGTGGCAATTTAAGATTGCCTGAAATATACACTATCCCTTTCCATCAAGTAAAAGTGTTTATCAGAAGCCAAAAGAAAAATAAGTAGTTTTGGCGCTTCTTTGCCATTCTTCCTCCTGTTATCCTCCCTCCCAAGGAAATTAAAATCCGCCCTTGTGGTTCTGCTGTTCCTTCCTCTGTGGAGGCAAAAACATCTCTACGAATCTGATGGCTGTCATCAAGGAAAACTACATATATGTGCATGGTGTGTTTTTAAACATGTGTTGACAGATACACCTGAATATCTGTCGCTTAGCTGGCAACCTGACGAGCAGGGAGAAAGAGAAAAGAGAGAGGGGGGCAAAGAATCTGCTTAAATTTAACTTTAGTCTTTCCCATTGCACTGTCCACCGGGTTGCCTGAGTTAAAGAACATCTGCCAGGAAGCCAGAGTAGAAGAAGAAAAAAAAATGCTGCATGCAACTCAGTGTTCCTCAACTCTAGCCAGTTTAAGAAGTGAGGACTTCAATTCCCAGAATTCCTCAACCAGCTGGGGAATTCTGGAAGTTGAAGTCCACACACCTTAACAGTAACCAAGTTGAGAAATACTGATATGACTGCTATCACCTGCCCATCACAACCACCACCCACCCACTTCCAATCCACAAAAGACCCTGGGGCAAGACTTTTAAGGTAGCATTTTATTTGGTTCACAAGCATGAGAGCAGAGATGGGTGGCAACCTAGACAGCTTGTAACAAAAGGCGAACAGTCCCTGGAACGTGGTTCTCTGAGGTTGGACGGGGTATATGGCAAGTCAAGCTAAGGGAAAATTCAGCAGGGGAGGTCTCTGTGCTTGGCATGTACCAGCCCCTTGTTGGTAGGGCTGGAGAAAAGAGTAAAATTGGGTGGCAGCTCTTACCGCCAGGGTAAATAGCTGCTCCGGGAAGCATGACCACACATGGCAAACATCTCTTGGTTGGACCCAATAATATACTGAAGTGGGAGCTGGAGGGAGGGAGGGAGTTAGTTCCTGGCCTTGCTGTGTGTTGCTTTCCTATCCCTAATAGGATCCAATTATTGTGCACCGGTGAATCTTTTAAAGTGCATGTGGCATAGCTCAATATTGGTTTGTTCAAACCAACAGGAGACTCCGGCGAGTCTCATCTGCCTAAGTCAAGTGAGGAAAGCATTATCTCTAAAGCAGGGCTGTCAAACTCCCGGTCCACGGGCCGGATGCATCACATGCTGGCCACGCCCATGCCCGGTTTAGCAAAGAGGTGGGGGGGGGGAAGTCGTGATACATCACATGACGACACGAGTTTGACACCCCTGCTCTAAAGGGTACCAGTTGCCTCTCCTTTGGAAGGAGGATCCCCTAAATCCCTTCCAAATCAACACTACCCAAGCCTACAACTCCCAGTTGTAAATCACACAAGCTGGAAAACAACCACACCGAGTCCAATGTTCATTCAGGCAGCTGGAACCCCTGGATCTCCCATTAGCTCAGTATGACTGTGAGAGAAACCCAAGAGCACTATCTCCCTCTCCCTCAGGAGACTGCCAACCCCTTGTTTACTTCTTCTTCTTTTCCTGAGTGCTGGTAAACCAGGAGTCCAAGAGCTTTTTGCTGTAATACAGTTGCCAGCCATGAACTTGCACTGCCACCACGACCAACAAATACATGACAGAGACTGCAGAGAAACCGAAGATGAAGCGGTAGGCTTTGCCGTGGCGGTAGAGCTGCTGAGCCATCGGGAACATCTCCATGCTGCCGTAGATGAGAGGCGCCACTGAGAAGAGGCCGGTGCTGATCATGGAAATCACCAGGTAGCTGATGTTGTTTCGGGGAAAGGAGAAGAGGCCAAAGAGGGAAGGGATGATGCTGAGCAAGTATGGGTACTCCCACTGGTAAGGCATGGCCACCTTGTCATGGGGTAGAAGTTTGAAGTGAGCTACGCACATCTGTGCTGCCACCAACAGCCACAGGCCCACCTGCATGTAGATCAACTTCTTAATCTCAGACTTGAGAGATACGCTGTGGAAAGCAGAGAAAAGATGGAAGGAGGAAGGGTGAGTTTGATCCTGCGCTCAACAACTGTCTTGCCTAGAAAATTGGGCTCAATTTTCAAGGACTACCTGTATAAATAAAACTAGTACTTATTTTTCAATGGGCACTTCCTTTTATTTCATTTAAAATAATCTTTTGAAAAAGTATCCAGCTACTGCAGACAATCTGGCAGCTATTAAGAAAAATCACCAATGGGTGCTTCATTACCCATTCCTCAATTACAGGATATTTGCTTCTTTGAGGAAAACTGTTTCGTGAGAAAGGTCAAGAGGCATTCATAAAAAATGTTTTTCTCCCAAAGCCCCAGGGCTTTTATCATTGCATAACAAGCAAACATTCAGTGAGTGTTTTTCCCAATGTAATGATATTGCAATGGAAAAAATGTCATCAGCTAAATTACCACTGTGTGACAGCAGTACACAATATTTACTTAAACCACTTGTACCCTGGCTCTTCAACTCCACCCCTGCCAATAGTAAAAACCAAGTCAATTCCTGTATCAATCCAGAGTGGTTAAGGTGCTGGTCTAAAAACCAGAAGACTGAGTTCTATTTCTGCCTTAGGCATGAAAGCTGGCTGGGTGATTTGATCAGTCATTCTCTCTCAGGCCAATTCAGGGTTGTTGTTGCAGGAAAATAGGAGGAGGAGGAAGTCGTATTATATATGTTCTCCATCTTGATATATTTATAAAGTGATAAAGGCAGGATAAAAATGCAATAAATAAATCAGTAAGTAAGATGGGCTTAAGTACCAAATAATATTTTGGTCAGTTGGCCAAACTCACATCATCAGAGAACCCTTGAAATCAAAAATCCTTGCCATGAGGACTGTAGGGACTCCTCCAGAAAGTTTCCATGAGTTGAAAGTGACTTGCATAAAACAATAATCCTGCTAAAACCTGGGTTTACAAGTAAAGATACTTTAAGGCAGCTATTTTCTCTACTCCAAAAAGCAGAGGACAATGGCCAAGAAAACAAGGAAGTCTTGATTAATACCAAAGCAAGAGGCCCAGATTCCCTCTCTAGCCAACCTCTCCAAAACAAATATTGGAAATGTGGTGAAAACGAAGACATTAAAAGTTAGCTGGATTGAATGGTTGTGTTCCATTTGAAAGCCTGTCTAGGTGATACTTGCCACCCTTGTTTTTCCTTGTTTTCTTCTCCCAATAAACTCCCTTTAGATCTCGAGAAATGGCTTCGTTGGATATTTCTCATTCAAACCTTGCAAGAGCATCTTATAAATGAAGAGGTCCTCCAGGCAAGCCAAATTTGGCTGACCTCAAAGGCACATCATCTGGGCAATAATAAATTTCTACTATTTCTTCCAGAAAGCTTTTCAACTTCTCGGGCTTCTCTACAGCCCAGAGTCCTGGGGATTTCCCACTCAAGTACTAATCCTATTTAGCTGTTTTGAGCTGAGCTAAATGCTGCCACAGGTACCTGCTGTGTATTTTTGTAGATATCCTCAAGGCTTGTGACGTAGAGGACAAGCCATCAAGAATAAAGTATTGAGGAGAAATGAATGTTTAATGTTTAACCTCATTATTCAAATGCAATCTAACAACATGCTATCCCCGTTTGTTGTATATATATCAGCACTTCTTCCCCCCCCTTTTTTAATATATATCCTGCCGAGTCGGTTGCAGAGCACGGATCAGGCAGGGCACGCAGGCAGGCGGCAGCTACCAACGCTGCAACATGCAGGTTTAAAGACAGGAAGGAAAAAAAAATTGGGGCTTCCTAATGGGTGCATAAGCGCGACACCCCACACCCCACCTCATTTGGTAATGCTCGGCCACGCGCTCCCGGTGCCGGAAGTCGCTACCATCGGTTCCCGTGGCTCGAGGTCCCGCGCGCGAAGCCATTTTCACGAGGGGCAGAGAGCGACCGCCAAGGCGAAGAGCGCATGCGCGTTAGCATGTGTTAACGAGTTGTTCTTGGAGCCCTGCCTCCTGCGAATTTGTACGTCAGTCAATGGCTGTTCTGTGGGGGCGGGCGGGCGTTCCTAGATTTTTTTTTTTTTTAAACAGGGAAAAAAGGTGGGGCTTATGCGTCATATGCCTCTCCTTCGAAAGAAACTACATCTCCCAGCAGGCACCTTGCTTCTCATGAGGACGTCACACTCCTTGTCTACCGGCCAGTAGATGCTTCCGGGCTGGTCGCGGCGCGCTCGGGATGTTCGGGCTGAGCCTCCGCCGCGTGGTCCGCGCGCGCGGAAGGCTGCGCGCGCATTCCACTACTCCGCCGGCTTGGTAAGAAAAATCGGTCACTTGCCGATTACCGCCTTAACTCGCGTTCTTCCACCCGGACTTCTGTCGGTGCAGTGCGTGACAGCAGAAACTCAACAGGCATGACTAGTGCCGGCAAGAGATGCAAGTAGTCCTCGACTTGCAACGACAATTGAGCCGGAAATTTTTGTTGCTAAGTGAAACCGTTGTTAAGTGAGATTTGCCCCATTTTACAACTTTCCTTGCCACATTCGTTAAGTGAATCACTGCAATTCTTGAATTAGTTACACGGTTGTTAAATGAACTGAATTTCCCCATTGACTTTGCTTGTCAGAAGGTTGCAAAAGGAGGATCACGTGACACCAGGACATTGCAACCGCCATAAATGTGAATCAGTTGTCAAGCTTCCAAATGTAACTCGTCGGCGTGAAAAGTGGTCATAAGTCACTTTTTTCAGTGCCATTGTAACTTTGAACGGTCACTAAATGAACTGCTGTAAGTCAACAACTACCTGTATGCTTCTTCAGTGACTGCACCCCCTGCCTACATATCTCGCAAAGAGGGACGCAGGGAGATACCTCCGGAATGACTGGAAGTTCTCCTATTAGAGGAAAAGTAGCCGAGAGACAATTCGAGACAGCTGTCCTTTGGGTTTCGACTGGACCTGTTTATTGCATGCACCAACCTTGTTCAGCATGTACATCAATGTTTCTCAACCTTGGTAGCTTGAAGATGTGTGGACTTCAGTTCCCAGAGTTCCTCAGAATGTGGGGATTCTGGGAGTTGAAGTCCACACATCTTGAAGCTACTAAGGTTGAGAAACATTGATGTGCAGCGGTGGTGGGATTCAAATTTATTCACTATTGGTTCTGTGGGTGTGGCTTGGTGGGTGTGGAAGGGGAAGGATACTGTAAAATCTCCAGTCACAGGTGGCATTTGCTGGTTCTCCAAACTACACAAAATTTCCACTACCGGTTCTCCATAACTGGTCAGAACCTGCTGAATACCACATCTGGTGCGCAGGATAGGTTTTTTTTCCAGGTTTATAAATGGGAATCTATTTACCTTGAGCTACTATTTTCTGCCTCTCCAAATAAATGCATGAATGAAATTGATGGGAAGTGAGCAAGAAAAGTATTGGGTGGCTGTAGTTGTATTTCAATGTATGTCTTAAAAAATTTGAAATGAGTAACTGTTTCATCTATATACAGCTTGCTCTTGTTTCCTGGTTTGAACTTGAAGAGAGAATAGCAAATCCATATGTATTTACATAAGCTTCCAGTTCTAAGAATGGATATTTCTAAAATCTAAAATTTGTTCATTCAACAAATATAGAAAGCTCTGTTTTCAGCCATGCTACATATAAAACACCTAGCTGCCCTGTGAGAATTTCGAGACAGATGAAGTCAATGATGCTAACTTTGTTTCAAAATTAGAATGGAATGAATCTTTAGAGTAGTTCATTCATTCATTTATTGTGTTCATGTTAAAATGTCTCTCCTCCCTGGGCATCCATGGATGCAGTATTGCAGGCTAATTCTGTGAGCCACCTTGAGTTGCCATGGGCGAATAGGCAGCAATATAAAATCAATCAATAAATAAATTCACTGCTAACTGCCAGCAGTTCGAATGTCACCAGGCTCACGGTTGACTCAGCCTTCCATCCTTCCGAGATGGGTAAAATGAGAACCCAGATTGTTGGGGGCAATAGGCTGACTCTGAAAAACCGCTTAGAGAGGGCTATAAAAGCACCGTGAAGCAGTATATAAGTCTAAAGTGGTATTGCTGTCCATTTACTTGATCTCTTATGTACAATAAAGGAATTGGTGGTGGTTTGGATGTTGCTATTCTGCAGTTCCAAACACTCAACTGCAATACAACCACATCTAGACTTCCACAGGTTTCCCCCTCGTTACCTTTTGTGAACGTTTTGATGAGCATAATTCCAGTTGTTAACTGCCAAGAATATCTAATGGTGGTAAGATATTCATCTATGACAGGGCTGTCGAACTCCTGGCCTGCAGGCCTGATGCGTCAAGTGCTGGCCTTGCCCACGCCCGGTTTAGCAAAGGAGAAAAAAGTCCCGATAAACTCACGTGACACTGCCGTGACGACGAGAGTTTGACACCCCTGATGTGTAATAAAAAAAAAACAATTACTGGGAAAAAAATAATATGAAGATGGCTTAAAATGTTTTTTTAAACAACTTTCATTTGACTTAGGTATCACTTGCTGAACCTTAAAAAAGTAGACAAGTCAATGGGAGAAACCCCCAATAAAATAAGCTACTTGAAGCCATTAAAGTCACTGGAGCCTGATTCGTTGCTGAAACTACTGAAAACATCTATAATTCATGCGGACGGTATGTGTCTTCTCTCATCATTCTTGAGCCAATGGTAGGGAAACCTGCCGATGTTGCTGAATTCAAATTCCCATCATCCTTGGTTAACTGTGCCAGCTGGGGTTTATGGTCAGAAGACCACAACAATATTTGGAAGGCCTGATGTATCATCCTTGTGCTGGAAGTTATGGGCAAACATTAAGACCGAATGGCAGGAGATTCGAACGAGCAGAAGACTATAACAGAACTTTCATACAATATCTCAAATTAGTACCCAGCAGCAAAGGAGTTGCAAGCTTTTGCCTTCACCTCATTGGGTTTATCCAGAGACATCTGCTTGGCTCCAGTAGGGGAACTGGAGTTTTATTGAGCCTTAATGTACTACCATACTTGATTAGGAAGCTTCCTCTTGCTTGGTGGAGCACAAGTCTGTTTAAGACTATTGGAGGGATATGAGCTAAGACTAAGTTACAATGTGGCTTGATGTTGTCTGTGTGATCTCAGCCAGTGTGGTTTATTTAGTAAATGATATGGCTGAGTAAATTCAACTATGTTGAATCTCGTATACAGGTAATCCTCAACTTATGACCGCAGTTGAGCCCAAAATTTCTGTTGCTAAGCAAAACAATTGTTAAGTGAGCTTTGCCCTATTTTACGACCTTTCTTGCCACAGTTGTTAAGTGAATCACTGCAGTTGTTACGTTAGTAACACGGTTGTTATAGTGAATCTGACTTCCCCATTGACTTTGCTTTGTTTTCAATGCCATTGTAACTTGGAACAGTCACTGAACAAATGGTTATAAGTCGAGGACTACCTGCATGTACACTTGGACTTGCAGGTTTCTAAACTTTTCAATGGAACATCAGAAGTGGTTTTGTATTGTTGAAAAAAAAGAAATAGTCACAAAGGACAGAGAAGAACCCTGGTGGCTCAATGGTTAGAGTGCAGTATTGCAGGTTAATTCTGCCGATTGCCAGCAGTTCGAGTCTCACCAGCTCAAGGTTGATTCAGCTTTCCATCCTTTCGAGGTGGGTAAAATGAGGACCCAGATTGTTATTGGCGGCAATATGCTGCCTCTGTAAACCACTTGGAGAGGGCTGTAAAGCACTGTGAAGCAGTATATGTCTAAGTGCTATTGCTATTGCTAAGTGCTATTTTTGTCATTCATAGACATTTGCAATGGAATCCTTTCTGCTGATACAAGTAGTCCTCATTCAGCATCATTCACAGTTACCACAGTGATGAAAAACTAACTTTACGGCCAAGCGTTGCATTTATGACCTTCATAGAACTGTAAAGCAGAAAAAATTGAAGTAAAATCATTAGCACGGTTGTGATTTCACTTAGTGATTGTTTTGCTTAACAAGAAATTTGTGATTGCTTAACAAACAATTTGTGATTGTTAAATAAGGATTACCTATGTGGGAAACTGGTAGAATACAACTTGAGTCACTTTGTACATTTTTTAAACGTGTACATATTCTCTCTCAATCCTTCCCCTGAATTTAAAAGAAAATGGGAAGGAAGGAATGACCATGGGAACTGTGAAGTGTAATAAGATAGCCACTCTCCCAAAGCCAAGTCCACTATAACCTCTGACTTATAAAATCCCACCATAGCATTGTTTTGAATTTTGGAGCAGTCTGTTAGCCTGTTCTGGAATTATTTTGAACTCATTGCTGTCTATCCTTTCAATTTTGTATTTCAGGTACCCTCGTGGCTATTAACAAACCTTGTGGTATCCCTGTATCAGGTATGCAGTCCTGTGATTGAATGGGGTATGGGACGGCTGCCTTGGATATTTTTCTTATAAATGAAACAATGAAGCATTATTTATAAATCAGTGAAAGTATTTGCATATTGGCTCTGTTAGCACTCTTCTCCAAATAATTTAGGAGACGTGATGATAACAGGTGTTCTCTTAAAATAAGTTGGGAACTGATATTAATTTTAATCTGGAGGACAAGCAGACTTCCAGTGATAAGGGGAAAAGATATCCTGCAAGCGAAGGAGTGGTAAAAGGGATTTGGTTGGAATGTGTGCCATTGATATACTCTCTTTTCCTCCAATAGGCAAGCCAGAAGACCTGACTTTGCAATCTGTTCTGCCACAGCTAAGCCAGAATCTAAATCTCCCACAAGATCTCCAGGTGATCAAAGCACCAGAAAAGTAAGTAGCTGAATCCTACCCTGTTTCTCCAACAATATGGCCTCCCCCAATAGGAAGTCCCAGCATGTTTTATAGACATGAAATGAAATTAAGCCCCTCCCCCCAAATTAAGGCCTATATTAAAACATGCGAAATGGGGGGAATGGTGGGGGGGGGCTTGCCGTTAGGAAGTACTTTTGTTGCACACCCGGATTTGGTGCTGCCTGCATTGACCCCGATATGAAGTGCCCCACCAACGCCGAGGTCAACATCCAAGCCATTGCTGCCCACCTGAAGATGCAAGGGGGGGAATTAAGTCACCCCCAAAAAGACGGCCTAGCCATTTTTGGGGGGCTCAAAAAAAAATAAGACCCAGCCTTATTATATGAGAAACACGGTAGTTCCAGGGGGAAATGTAAAAGTGATAGAGAAAAGTCATATCAGGACATCATGATTTCATATGTGCACACATTCCTCTCTACCATCATCTAGCCTCCAGGCCTGCTTAATTTTAAAAACGATGTTGCTTTTTCATAGACCATCATATGATGCACTTAATCAGGTCTCCAATCTTGGCAATTTTAAAATTTGGGGACTTCAGCTCCCAGAATTTCCCAGCCAGCATGGAAACTGGTGTTTACTTCTGTTTTCCAGCAAAAAAAAAATGGCCCAATAGAAATAATGTGTTTGCTTAAAAGCCATCACATTTGCTTAATGCCCATTGCATTCACTTACTGACTTTCACAACAAGGGTCATAAAATTGGGTATGTCACGTGGTGACCTGCTTAATGATCATCCCAACATAATTATTGAATTAATTGGTTATTTACAAGTCAAGAACTACCTGTAGTTTGTCTGATTTGGTTAATAAATTCAAGTCAGTTATATGATTATCCAGGACTATCGGTCAAACCAGCCATGACTGGTTTTGATGTAAACCCAGGCTGCATTTTAGAATGGAAAATGTCCAAAGTTCAGATCCCATCACTTCTGTAAATTAGTTGAGTGGTCTCAAACAAATCCCTATTTATTAATACCTCCTGTTAAAGAATGGATGGATATTTTTTAAAGACTTTGCATTTTATAGGGAAGGTTCTGGACTTGTTCTGCTGTCAAGCTGCCCCAAAATCACCCAATATATCCAAGATTTTTATAGTCAGCATAAGAAGAAAAAACATCCAGTTGCTACTTACTGGTGAGAAAACATTTTCTGTTTTCCTTTTGGTGGATGAAAGGGAAAGTGTGGAATCATTCATTTCCTCAGTTGGAAAATTTGCAATCCAAGTATCTGGAGTGCATCAGTTGAGGAAAGCTTTTCCTAAAGAACTTTTTTTTCCATTCACCTTCCCTATTGTTTCCAAAGCATTGCCTGATATCCTTCTCTTTGCAGTGCTGTTACTACCAGGACTCCAGTAGCTATGGAAGGAGAAATTCATATAGGCCTCAAGATGGTGGACATTGATGGCTTTGACCTGGTAAGGGCAGGGATACTGGACAGTGGTTCTGGAAGCCTTATAGCTGCTGTTCTGGACAAGAAGGGTAACAGGTTCAAAAGAATCCCAGGATTGCTAGTCTGGGATTGCACTTCCTCCCATGGACACAGGTTTTAGTTAGGTGATGTGGAAGAAGAGCAAGCAGAGTTGGGGGAAGGCGGAGTTAAATGCATTATCAGTTTGGAATCCTTGCATCACCACAAAAGATCCAAGTCTAGCTCCCCCCTCTAAATTTTGTTGACTCTTATCTAGCACCGGTTTAGTGCAGGCCGTTAGTTGACTAGATTCTTGTTTATAGGCAGGTGACAGGTGGTCTACTAGGTGCTCAGAGCATGTGCTAATGCTGATGTTTGTCTGGATTACAGGTAGTGCCAGTAACTTCCCCTTCTCGTAAGAGTCTCCAAACAAAGGTGGTAAAAAAGACATTGACATACTACAAAGTGCTGGACTCAAAGGACGGCTGTGCCCTGTTGCAGCTGCAGCCAGTGACAAGTGAGTTACAAAGCCTCAGTAGGGCAGAGGGGGCATGAGGGGGCATTCACCCAAAGTGGGCAATTCAACTTTCCTGAAAAGTGGATTACGGGTAGTCCTTGTTTAATGTCCATTTGTTCAGTGACCATTAGAAGTCATGGTGCTGAATGAGAGGTACTTAACAATGGTCCTTGTAATTGCGCTGCAGTCATATGATTGCTATGTGGGACCTCAGCAGCCAGCTAAAATTAGGATGGCTGTCATGTGATTGCTATTTGCCACCTTCCCTGCTGAGTTTTGATAACCTTTGAGAAGTTTACAGGAGGTCGCATAAACACATGACTCTGGGATGCTGTGACCATACAGGTTTCACTTAATGGCAGCAACAGGAATTGGTGGAACAGCCATTATAAGTTGGCACGGCCACATGGCTATGTCCCTTATGACTGCATTACTTAGTGATGGAGTTCTTGATCACAATTCCCAAACTCAGTCACTGAATAAAGCGGTTGTTAAGCGAGGCGCCCACACGACTGCTTTGCTCAGTAACAGCAATTCCAGCATTCTGATTACAGTCATTAAGCAGTCTCTTGCATTGTAAAGCAGACGGAGCAAAAGAGCTGCCTGCCGGGAGGAATTCAGTTTGGTATGAAGCTGAAATCCTGCTGGCAGGTAGCCCTTTCACTCACAAATGTTCCTGTAACCGACTAAGAGACTTGTCCTTCCTTCTGTGCACAGAGGGGAGGTCCTTCAAAGCGATGCAGGAACAGAGCTGAAATCTTTAGAATTCCCCCCCCCCCCCATGCATGAAGGAGAAATCTTTCAGCTGGATGGTTTCAGCTCAGTTACTATAGCCCACAAAAGGATTTCGGTTCACCCCGTCCCCTCTGCTTGCAATGTTCCTTGCCTCCCAAGAGGATTGCAAATGGCGGCCACATAACTGAAGGGTGCTTGGCAACTGGTTGTAAAGGAGAGCTGGTTGCCAAGCACCAGAAATTGGTCACATGACCACAAGATGGCGAGTGACATTTTATGATGCCTGGAAGAGCTTTATGGATTGTAAAGCACCATGTTTTGAGGCCATCATGATCTGGAACATACGGTTGTAAGTTGAGGACTACTTATTATCTTCTCCTTTTTTGGGATCAAAAAAGCTTTACAGCATGCAGTTTGGCATTTAAAAACAAGGATCAGGTTGTGATTCTCATGGTTGTAGAGAAACTATTATTTGTAGTAGTGATTTCCCACAAACTGAATGGAATTTGACAGTATCCTCATTTATATAAAGGATGAGGCTTTTCTGGCAAGTTGACTGTTATGTTTTTCTTGTACCTCTTAGTTTCTGTTGTCTGTCTCTCATTTTAATGCTCTTTCTTTGCCCTTTCTCTTGCAACTCCACCCCAAATTACCTGTTCTTATGCTTCCTGTGTGTTTCCCATGTTCCATCACTTTGTTGTTTCTCTACTTATTTTCAACTGCTTTGCAAAATGCATGCTGGGAAAAAATATGTACTTAAACTTTGGCCTTTCAAGTCCTCTTTTCTTCCGGTGTAGATCATATTTTGGGGCAGAGGATTGGGAGAGAGTGAGAAAGCATTATTGTTTTTATTTAATCTTATTTTTGAATGTCGTGTATAGACTCTCTTATAAAGTTTTTGTTACAGCCTCAAACCCTCACAGCTTCAATCTCAAACTGTCTACCGTGGACCTCACCCAGTGGTGGGAGTCAAAATTTTTTACTACCGGTTCTCTGGGTGTGGTGTGGCGGGCATGGCAGGGGAAGGATACTGCAAAATCCCCATTCCCTCCCCACCCCACTAACCTGCTTTCCAGCTCCGTTCTCCTGTGCAGGGCAACAAAAGAAGACCCAGCCAATCAGCTGGGACTCGGGAGGCAGAGAATAGATGGGGGCGGGGCCAGTCAGAGGTGGGATTTGCCAGTTCTCCGAACTACTCAAAATTTCCGCTACAGGTTCTTCAGAACTGCTCAGAACCTGCTGAAGACCACCTCTGATTTCACCCCATTCCTAAGAGGTCCTTAAAGGGGGCATGCATAAGAGCACCAGCGTGCCTACCGTCCCTGTCTTACTGTCCCCATTTATCTGTATTTACTTCCTTTGGTCATGTTTATGTTCATACCTACATTTGTTATCTTGTACATGTTTGACAAACAAATAAAATAAATGGAAAAGCTTAGCAGCTCATGCCAAACCATTGGAGCTGGAGCTGATGTTTCTTAGAGGGGATAGCCAGCTCTAGGTGTCATTCTTCTTCTCTTGTGTTCTCTGTTGCAGCTTTCCGGAACCAGCTGCAGGTACACCTGACCCAGATCCTGAGCCCTGTGCTAGGAGATCATGTGTATTCTTCTCGGGTGGGAACAGTTCTTGGAGAACCTTTTCTCATGCCTGCTGAGACGACTCCGCCTCGGACGCAGGTTGGTAGAAGCTGATCCTGGAGTCTGAGAAATGTAGAGACCAGTGGTGGGATTCAAATTTTTTAACTACCGCTTCTGTGGGCATGGCTTGGTGGGCATGGCGGGGGAAGGATACTGTAAACTCTCCAGTCAGAGGTGGTATTTGCCAGTTCTCCGAACTACTCGAAATTTCCACTCCCAGTTCTCCAGAACTGGTCATAACTTGCTGAATACCACCTCTGGTAGAGACGTTCCATGCAGATAGTCCTCGACATTCAACTGTAATGGAGCCTGTGCCCCTTAGAGTAGTATGATGTGACAGTCATAAAAAGGGGGAGTCATGAGATTGAGCCAATTTTATGAATTTTTGTAGTGGTTGTTAAGCGAATCAACATGATTGTTAAGTGAATACAAGCTCTTTAAACGAACCAATGGTTTGCAGTTTTGACGAAAGCCACACGTAAGCCTTGGTTTTTGATAAAACTATCATGAAACAGTGTCACAGGACTGTGGGACATTCCAGGCACTGTCGTGCATTTTGGTTGCTTGGCAACCAGCTTACTTAATGGCTCTTCACAGCACCCGCAGTCACATAACCACAGTTTTTGACATCTGGAGATTCTCAGTCATCCAGGTCACGGTTGTCCCAAAGGTGCTTTTTCAAAAGGCAACTGAACTTTTTCAGTCAGAAGCTGAAGAAGCTTCTTGGATGAGAAGCAAAACATCTTCAAGGGAAAAACAAAGTCCAGTTGCCTTTTTAAAAAGCCCTTTTCGGGACACAATTTTTGACATTTTTTAAATTGGTTTGCAGCATTTTACTTCTGTTTTCTGATCCAAAAAAACACCCATTGGGTAAAATATATTCACTTAACAACCACTGTAAAAAAAAAATCAGGTCCACTCACATGATAGCCCACTTAATAATGGTGGTGACTTACGACCATAATTCAGTTATGATCGCAAGTCGAGGACCACCTGTAAAATAATGTGACAACTCCTAAAATATTTCAATGATCTTTTTAGAGTTGCCAACAGAAAGGGAGGGGGGAGCAGCGTGGCAGCTTGCAAACAGAAAGTGCAATCCGTAAATAGTTTTTCAAAGATAGTAACTTGGTGAACGAAGTTTCTGCCGTGCAAATATCTAACTGGAGAACATGATTGATGGCTCTCGGCTATGGATGTGTCCCATTGGAGAATATGAATTACGATACACGTAGAGGGTGAGGGAGAAAACCAAGGCCAAGGGTGACAATGAATTACGTGCCTCAGAGTCGGCAGTGCCGGACATGTTAACTCCCAATAAATCCTTTTGAAGTTTTGGAAGTTTGGCTCGAGACTCACGATTGGGCTAACTGCCAGAATCCTGACATAATGCTTGTAAGTAGGTTGACCTAGGAATTATTTATAATAACATTCCTTCTCTTCCTTTCCCAACCTCTTGATAGGTTCTGGAGGAACATTTGATGCAAAAGCTCCGGTTACGGCAACAAGTGATGTTCCGCTTGCAGCTTCATCTCCACCTCCACCAGCTTCTCCTCCCTGATGGTTGCTGTTCTTCTCGCACTCTATTGGTGGCCCCTCCCCCTCCTTTTTTCCTCCAGACTCTTCGTCACCTCGGACTTAACCTGCCCCCTATGAGCAGCAAGCCGTGAAAGAAGTCTGCAAAGCGCTGATCTGGATTCATTCTTTGCTGGCAGCCCAGTCAAGCAGATGCAGCCACTATTAAAATCTGGCCCCACACAAGGAAAAAGTCCTGTCGTCGTGGAAGAAAGCTTCTGCTCCTTCTGGAAAGAGGCTCAGATTATATATCGTATTCCCCCAGAATTGCTTGAATAGGTGGCATACAAATGGCCATGAAAACATTCTTATCAGAAAGTGTGATAAGAAGGAAATTTCTAAGTAAAAACCTATTTTGTAACTAGCTGGTATAATTTGGCTACAGAACATATTTTAAGGTGGGCATTTCTGATTGGTTGGTTGTTGTTTTTTAAAGGTGCTCCTATACCCATGGAATTGATTTTTTTTTAGCCATCTTTATGCCTAAAGTGTGGTAGTGTCACGGGAACCCAGATCCTATTATTATTATTATTAGGATTTATGCATTCTTAATATCTAGATAATATATTATGTGAAGGTAAATGTACTTAATGTTTTCTTAATATTAAGAAGCAATAAGCAGCAAATTCAGAGGTGGACTGCTGCCGGTTCGCACCGGTTCTCGCGGACTGGTAGTTAAGATCACACACAGTTTGGTAAACCCCACCACTGGCTGGCTCCCACCCCTGCCCGTTTTTCAGCCTGGTTTGGGGGCCTTTTTCTGGGCCATTTTCAGCCCCCCCCCCCCAAAGGCCTGAAAAACGGCCTGGTTTTTGGACCATTTTCAGGCCTTGTTTGAGCCGTTTTTGGCCTGGAAAATGGCCTGAAAACTGCTCCAAAACAGGCTGAAAAATGGGCAGGGGTGGAGCCAGCCAATGGTGGGATTAGCCCCAACCAATTGAACCTTACCTCTTCCTTTGCAAGGGGTGCCTGGGAGGCGGTGCTGCGTGTGATGAGTGACATTACCTACCCAGTCACATGAATAATCAGCCAGGCCTACCCAGGCAGAGAACTTGTTGTTAAAAAAATTGCAGCCCACCACTGAACAAATTATATGTTGACTTGGGACTGATGCCCCCTGGGTGGATAGGAAGGAGCTGAACATCCAGGCAGAGAAAAATTAGGGGAATGTTTTTTTCCAACTGTTTTTAGTTATCAAATTAGCTACCATATTGAAAAATACCAAGGAGAGCTCTGAATTTGCAGAACGATTTTGCCAATCAATTACTTCTTTGACGTACAGTACAGTAGGCGGTTGTTGCTGATTCCAGAGGAAAATATTTATGTCTTGTTGTCAATTGCATGGAGCTCAGAGTTTTCATGTCAAAAAGTTATCTAATCCACTCTTAAATATTCTCAAAGTGATTTAAATCAGGGAACAGGAATTTTTTCAGCTGCTATTGTACTGTATTGGTGGATTAAAAATAATAAAATTGAAAATAGCCTAGTTATACAAGATGTCAGCATTTTATAAAACATTTTAATTAGTTTTCAGGATACAAATTATTTCAAAGTTGTCTTGATGACTAGCATGGGTTCTGTTGATGTCGCTTGGATGAGATATCAAACAAAAAAGGTAAATATTAATTAAGAGATAGAGCGAGAGCAATAAAGCAGAGTTTATTTTTTTCCAAGGCTTTTAATTATTAAATTTCAACTAATGATAAACAGCAGGCGCTTCATCTGATCTTCCTCATCTTTTCACCTCTTTTATCATTTCTGGACACAGGCATTTAAGTTTTGCAGTTTTCGTAAGTTGAAAATAAGTCGACATGTTCAAACATGTGCCTATCCCTTGCAGCTGGTTCTTTTTCATTATTGTTCTGTGTGAATGGTCGTTTGTGATTTGAAAGTTTATCTTCTGCTAACATGAAAGTTTTCTCTCCCTGTTTTGTAAGGGAGAGGCATGATTAATATGGAAATCACTTGGCTCCTATATGGACTTTGGACAGAGACTGTTATCAGGGCCAGAGGTTTATCTTCCTTTACAAAAGCTTTCCTCTGCGGAAACAATTGGAATCTTTGGCTACTAGTAGGTGTGAAGACTTTTAAAGTGAGATATAGCCAGTACCTAGATATTTTTCACAAGCTTTGCCCATATCTGTACACAGCTTATTCCAGTCACCAAGTTCTGCACATTCTCCCTGCTACAACAAGGAATACAAGTTGTGTTCAGAAATGGGAAAGAAGCAGCAAATTATATGTGGTCTTAGGCCTGATGCAACTATATTATATGGACAAGAGAGAATAAAAAGGAAGTGGAATTTATCCTTGTACATAGCATTTGCAACATCTGGAAAAAGTGTAGATCAATGATATGCAACTTTTGTTAGGCTGAAGATCTAAAATACTTGATCTTAGAATCCCGTAGAGACTCATGGATAAACCACAAATTTGGGGAGCCAAAATTAAGCTCCAAAATTTGGTTGGGTTCTGCAAGTATATGTGGCAATGTTATTTTTAAAGTACCCTTATATCTCATATATACCAATATAGAAGCCCACTTGCAGATAAGTCAATCCTTGAATTTTTAACCAAAGCACCATAAAATACACCACATGCAGATAAACCAATTGTGAAACATTAAAACATACAGAAATTTTAAGGGTCAGTTTATCTGCAGTATGGCTTATACATGAGCATGTATGGTAATGTTTTGGCGACTGCAGAAAGTGGCTTAAATTATGAATTAGAATATATATATAATGTCTATGTCTTAAATGTGTTGGCTTAATGTTGGAATCCAGTAGTAGCATCCAGAAGAACACAGCTTCCCCATCTCTTATTTTGCATAAATGTAGGTGTTTGAGAAAGCGGTTCTGTTAGTTGTAAGAGTAGTTCTGTAAAGAATGATAGACATTTAAAAGTTACTTGTGTTCTAAGGCAGTGTTCCCCAACCTTAGCAACTTTTAAGATGTGTGGACTTCAATTCCTAGAATTCTGGGAATCAAAGTCCACACACATCTTAAACTTGCTAGGGTTAAAAGATTACTGTTCTAAGGAAATTTCTATGTGGAGAACATAAATAGCTCTATCTCACATGGTGTAAGGACTGCTAATGGGGAAAACATTATTATTAATGCTTGTTTCAGCTTCTGTTACTTTATATACACGATTATCCAATTTTCTTCTTTTTGATAGCCCTGAAAATGGTTTTGACTTGTTTGCTTTAAATATTAAAACAGTTCTCCAAGGATTAGACTAATGGATTACAAAAGTAAAATTTATTGTTTTACAAATAATTTACAAACCATGCTGTTACAAGACCTCAGTGTAAATATGTTAATAGTAAAATAAGGAAGATATACTTACTACCTAAAATACATACTTTATGGATTGTAATAAAATTTATAAATATATAAAACTTTTGGTATCCTATTGCATTCTTTCCCATTTTAAGAAAAATATATTATGCATATTAATGGAAATCTGAGATTTAGCAGAGTTGGGGGAGAGAGGAATTACCCACTGTATGACACTGGCTCCTTTTATGTATGGTGCCAGGGCTAGTAGGAAATATATGGAATATATTTGGAATATATTTTTATGGAAATGGCATGCTAGAATAGGTGGGAACTTCAAACTCGTTTAAGAAGCAGTCTTGTGTCAGAATAAATAAGTCCATCTGATCTAGTGATTTCTAACCCTGGATCTTAAGTTGATGAGAGATTCAGTCCTATAATGCATGGAAACCTAAGCTTAGGAATCACCAAAGCCATGGTTAAACATTCAGGCTGATAATATCTCAACAAGATCACAAGCAGAAGACTATACAAGTCCCATCTAAGGACATTTTGTGGGTTCTGGAATTTTTTGAATACAAAATGTCTACTCCATTACAATCAATTGGTTTCCTTCGCTCAAGAGATGAATTTAATTTCTGGGAAAGGCCTTGGAAGACCCAGTACAAATACAGTTATAGTCATACTCCAAGACGGCAGAGTAGATTATGGCCTTACCTCCACTCTGAGTCATCATGCAAAAGCAATAAAAGGTATATTTTTAAGGGGCTGAATATGCTGTGGCTAGTAAAGATTATGAATTACTCCCAAAAAAACCAAAGAGGAAAAAACCTCAACATTCCATCTTTACATGCATTGCATAAACTAAATCAAAATTAACCATATTATACTTTGATTACTTATTTGCTGAAGACATCAGTCCAAAGGTCCTATTAACCAAATTCTAATAGGAAATGAGACCTCCAAAGCTAGTCAGTCAAATAATACATCCACCAGCAAAAATCAAAATTAGCTAGTGGCTTAAAAGAAAGCAAACTGGTAATTATTTTTCTTCCATTCTCAAATATCCAGTGTAAACAGAAAAAAATTGACGTTTACTATAATTTTGATGATGACTAAATACAATAATATGAAGATAGGAAAAAGTCCCCAAAGTAATGAGTTTGAATTGCTGTTAAGGACATCGCTCTCTGGAGAAGATCCTGAGAAAGCTCTGAAGTATTTAGAAAGGCGAGTGAGAACCATTTTAGAATCTCCTAGTGACGTTGGAATAATTTTGAAGGAGAAATAGATGGAGGAAACATCAAGGAAAAGAATAGGCTGTGGCACAGGAACATACAGTTTCATGGAGAGCGTGGAGATTCATTATTGATTTAGAGCTTTCTAGAATAAGAATTAACCTAGATTGTGCCTCAAAATATGGAAGGTAACAGGAAGAACAGAAGTGAGGAATGTCAGGTGCTGTTGTACTCTGATCTCATTGCCAGTCAGTATGAACGATGGAAAATTGGTATTTATAGTCCAGTCATTTTTGGTGGGCCAGTTTTTTTCTCTTTAGTGGAGCATTTCTGTTTGTGGGAGCATATCATGAACTGAAACTATGGGACACCTAGTAAAAAGCGTGCTTATTTATAATAAAGTGGTTATTGAAACATTTTTAGCATACCCCAAATCTATGGGTCATCTCAGATCTCAAGGTCTTTTGGCAGCTAAACGTTTAAGAACACGCCAATTGCTTGCACTGTCACCTGAATGACAAACTGAAGCAATCCAGGCCAGTTCCAAACTTTCCATCCTAGATTATAATACCCAAAAACAGAATTCAAGGTAATGTACTGCTGTGGCCAAATGGCATGTCCAACCAGGATCAATCAGTAGGTTGTACAATGTTACAAATGCATCCACTGCACTTGGCTACAACTCACTAAAGCAGCCATGTCTTTCCCCAATATTCTGGAAACGGGCACGGCTACTTTCTTGAGTCATAGACAAGTGCTGTAGGCATGTCCCCACATACTCTATCATCTTTTCGGCATCACCACAGAAACCTCTCACAGCCTTGCCAATCAGAAGTAACCAAATTGAGGCAGGTTGTACTCTTGGGCACAGTTAAGGCAGGCACAGGGACCACTGGAGATGGAAAACCATCCTTCCCCCTTTTTAAGTCTTGTAGATGATTTTTCAGGACATATACTGCCAACGTCATCCCTCTAAAGCAACGTTCCTCAACCTCGCTGGCTTGAAGATGTATGGGCTTCAACTCCCAAAATACCACAGCCAGCATGGGTTTCCAATTGTTTCCCATTCTTCGCTGGCCTTCCCTGCAGATGCCCATTTTTCTTACTGAATATCAGATTGTTGTAGAGGAATCAAACGGCTGAACTATGTTTGTGTCCAGTGGATTGGAAAAAAGAAGTAAAATAGAAGGTGAATATTGAGTAGAGCAGGAAAACACAGGCTTGTGCAAAAGGGGAGGGTGAGGAAAAGCAGGGCCGTGGAAAGAACATTTAGAAAGATGTATTTTAGCAAGATGGGGGATTGACTGCCCCCCCCCCACACACACACATACATAGGCACATATGAGCAGTTGGGTGGTACCAAAGAATTATTGTGAAATATGCACACTGTTGGAGCAGGATGTTCAAAATAATTTTTGTCTCCTCCCAATACAGCACTTAGAAGCACCAAACCCACCACCACTGCTATAAAACTGCACAAACTTTTCATTAAAATAATGTTAGAAACCGTTTTTGAGAAGAATGAAGGATTATTTTCTGAGTTAGCTTCTCTGTTGCAAGCACAGCCTGTAGCTGAATCTCGAATGCTGTTTTCCCCTCTTCTTTGCTTCATTGGCCCGGAGGTTTCTTTGCTTTTGACGAATTCAGTCTTATTATTATTCCCCATAATCATTTCCCACGGTTTTCAGTCATTTCCCTTCTTTTGTGTCAAAGAGGAACACAAAAAAACCCACTTATTTTCCAGGACAAGTGAGCGAGAACTTCAGAACATCCTCCAATCACAGGAAAAAAAAAAAAAGCTCCCGAAGAGAGCCACAGCAGGAATTGAATTCCCCTTTCTGAATGACACTTATTATTATTTTTTTTCAGATTCCCAGCACCAATTTGAAAAAAAATGTTAACCACTAAAAACAGAAAAACAAAAAAAAATTGGCTTGGCCAAGCAAGGTGAATTCCTAAGGGCAATTCACATGGAGCAACTCCTCCCTGTTTTATCAGAATGAAGACACAGAGTCAGCTGCTCGGGTAGAATTAGTCAATGCGGATTCAGAATCTTTCCCCCCCACAGGAGGCAAGACAGACATCTGGTTGTCAAAAGCCGGTACAAGAGGTGGCAGCTGCTGCTGATCCTAGGCACATGGGTGGAGAAAGGACGAATGGTTACGGGATGGGGAGAAGGAAACAGGTCCATTGGGGGTGAGGGGTGGGTGGGGTGACATCTTTGCAAGAGGCTGTAGCCGTAAATAGGTTTGGGCCATTCTCTTGATAGGCAGGGATGCGGGAGGAACCACAGAGAGGCCATCATTGTTTGACATGCAGGATTAACCAGGAAATCTTCCTAGGCAAGTGGAATGCGCTCTTCTATGAGCACTTAAAAGATTCATAATATACCTGAGCCGGGCAAGTGGTGACTGCTTTGCTGTAGAAGAATTTGGGAGCTGCAGGAAGTAAAGGCCCAGCTCTGGAACAGTAACTCAGCCTTTGCAAATTTGCCACAGCCTTTCCATCTCTGCAGAAGAGGCAGGGGAGCCTGCGAGAAACAGCCAGGCCTGGAGAGGAACCAATAATACAGCACATGGGCTTACTGGCGAGTACCTGGACGGCTCTAAACAGTGAAACATCCTTTCAATGCAGCTGTTCAGTCAAAGAAAATAAAACAACCACCCAAAACTACAGAGTGGACTTAGAAATTATCTAGAAATTGCCTGAGTCAACTGAAGGTTGGCAGTAGACAGTATTAAGCTACCTTCCCAAACTAATTATGGTTTAAGTCATACTTACTAGAAAACCATCAAGACAAATTTCTAGATACCATCCCCAACCTGGTTTTGTCCAGAAGTGGCTATTCTTAAGAATACTGGGCATCGTATCTCCACATAGTCGGAGGGCAACAATTGGGGATTGTGGTGGATGTAGTCTGGATTCCCAAGAGGGAGGGGCTGCATTCCCAAGAGTCAATACAGCTTAGATAGTTCTCTATATTCTGTATATATATTCTGTATATATTCTGTGCTGCAAATGGCTTGGCAAGATTCTGTCTATAGGGGAGGAACGATAAAGGAAACTGCTCGGAAGTAATTCCACATCTCTTTCTTGGTTTTTGGAATCTGACAGGGATGCAGTTCCAGGGGGTAAAAGGATAATTCTGGGAGAAGTATACATGGACCAAAAAAGTAAAGGTTTCCTCTTTCAGTCCTGCCTGACTCTAGGGGGCAGTGCTCATCTCCGTTTCTTAGCTGAGGGATCAAGTAGTGTTGGAAGACACTTCCATGGACATGTGGCCAACATGATTATATGCTGAGGTGCACAACACACTGTCACCTTATTGCTAAAGTGGTACCTATTTATCTACTCACATGTGCATGCTTTCAAACTGCTAGGTAGGCAAGTCTCAAACCCAAGCTGTCCAGCTGACAAGCTCAGCCTCTACTGAGCCACTGCGCCCTGTTCACACGAGCCAAAGGGGCCCACAAAAGACAAGGCATGCCAGAACTACACACTAGTCACAAATCACAAATTCTCCTTAAGGGCAGGAACTCTTCAAATAGCAGGCTAAAAATATCTTGAGCATAGTAAATGTTATGTGAACTATGGAAAAAAGGGAGCAGCACTTTACAAAATGGAGGAGAAGGAAATCTGGAGAAAAAGAAGGGGAGGAAGATTCTCTTGGGTTTTTATGGGCTGACTGAGGGATGCTTTTGCTGCGTTGTCTAGGAAAGGAGATGTGGATGAACAAAACTTGTATTGCAATTCCTTCTATGACCACTCCAGTGATATAATTGTGAGAAGGTGTTGGGGAGAGGCCTTTTCTGCTTCAGAATGTGAAACTCAACTGCAATATTTCTATCACTGTATCTCAGAGATGGTTCTGCATAATGGCTTGAGAATACAAACTGGATAGCGTCTGATATCAGTCATGAAATTCACAGAGACACCCGCGGCAGCCACTAACTAACAGAATGGCCAGCTGACGGGCAACAGCTGATACCGTCTGACAGCTCCCTTTTATAGTTAGCTGTCAGACGGCTCAGCCAACACAAATGCACTTTGGCTCCCACTCAAAATGAGGATTGGATCGGAAACTTCTGTAGAACGCAATAATATCAGTCACAAAATGCACAGAGATAGTAGATCAGATTTCTATAAAGAATGGATAGTCCTTGCCAACAACCAAAGCTGTCATTTCAGCTTGGGGATTTCCCACATAGTGGCTGCTAGAGATTTAGTTTACAGGATCCCTGTACACATTATTGGGACAACAAAATACAAGTACTCCTTGCTTACCGAATACCTGTTCAGTGACCTTTCAAAGTTAAGACAGTGCTGAAAAAAGAGATTTATGACCAGTCTGCTAATTTGTGACTGTTGCAGTGATTCCCACATTCACATGATTGTGATTCAGGTGCTTGGCAACGAGCATACACAAATGATGTTCACAGAAATCCACACTCACATGATTGCTTATTTGCGACCTTCACAGCCAGATTCTGACAAAGTTAAGGGGGAAACTGGCAGGAAGTCACAAGTCACAGTCACGTGATATTGCATTTAACAACCATAGGTAATTTGTTTAACAACCGGAGCCCAAAATGACATCATGTCGACATGGTCACATGACAATTTACTTTACAATCACTCTGCCTACAAAATTGCCAGGCCCTGTAAATAAGAACCACTCTCAGCTCTGCTCCTTCTCTGCTTCCCCTAATAATATTTTAAGCCAATATTTTGGGGGTCTTGAACAAGCTCATTTCTCATTGGTTTGTTTTTCTTTGAAGTTCTTGCCTCAAATTTTCACCTCTCAATATCTTTAAGCAGAACTCTTTAAAAACTCGCTGCTGAACTATTTTAGTTTACGAGATACCAATGTGGCACTCTTAAATGTGTGGGAACAATCATAAAGGTAAAGGTTCCCTCACACATACGTGCTAGTTGTTTCCAGCTCTAGGAGGCAGTGCTCATCTCTGTTACAAAGCCAAAAAGCCAGCACTGTCCGAAGACGTCTCCGTGGTCATGTGGCCAGCATGACTAAACGCCAAAAGCGCACAGAACGCTATTACCTTCCCACCAAAGTGGTCCCTATTTTTCTACTTGCATTTTTACATGCTTTCGAACTGCTAGGTTGGCAGAAGCTGGGACAAGTAACGGGAGCTCACTCCATTACGCAGCACTAGGGATTCAAACCACCGAACTGCCAACCTTTCTAATTGACAAGCTCAGCATCTTAGCCACTGAGCCACCATGTCCCTTTGGGAACAATCATACCAGCTGTATTTAATAAGTCTGTACAATACTTTGAATTTAATTCCAAAAGGCGCCTCTAAAGAATTGTAGACAGCTGTTATATTTAGTGACCTACATATTTTAAAGTACCTTTTTGAATGAAATCCAAAGCACCACATTCATGAAATTCAGTTTTTGTTTTGCCTTTGCTTACCTTTTGCAGTGTGTCCCCAAACACATCACTTAAAGGCCAAATACGGTTCTCATCATGCCAACCAATTTATGCCACCCTGCTTTTTGATTTATGGATGAATATACCAAGAGGAACATGATACATCAAGCTGGCTCCAGAGAGGCAAAGCATGTAATCATTCTATACAGACATTTCCCTTTATACTTTTATAACAATTTTACAAAAGATTTTAAAAGACCAAAACTTTCTGTGTCAGTGTTAGAAGCAATGTGCTGCAATGTATGAGGAGTTCTGGATAATAAAGGGGATTTTAAAAAGAATGGATTGGGACATTTTGCCACTGGCAGATTCACAACACTAAAAAATGCTAACTGCAATGAAGCCAAGCTAAATTTTTGTCCTGTTTTGGGAGGGGTGAAATGTGATGGAAATTGAAGATTTCACTCGCTTTTTGCAATTTGGTTGAAGGGAGTTTTTAGTCAACCATTAAAATGTTAGAATTATTCTAAAAACATAATAGGATCATTTCTGAAAAAAGTTCTAGTCTTCCAAGAGCTAGTTTTCCAATGTGCCATATTTTTTTTTAAACAAAGATAGAAGATGCTTCTTAGCTACCTTATATCTTTTAGAAAGGGCTCCCTTATCTATTTCTGGGTCTATTTTGATATATCAATTGCAAGATCAATCTGAGTGATTTAAAAAACTATTTTAGGTGATTTTTTTCCCCATCACCTAAAAGACCAGCAGTATAAAAATATTGTCTCTCTGACCAAATCCTATTTGTACCCTTTTATAGCACTCTTATTCAATGCACCTGTTTACATGTCCTAGCATTACACTGGAGATTTTAAAAACCTCAAGAATGCCCATTCTTACTGGCATAATTCTTACCCATTTTCCTCAGAAGCCACCTTCCTTTTGGGCTTAAACAGTACTCTGAGGCCAAGAGTGATTACAGTACACGCATGCTAATTATAACCTGCTTAGCCCTGTCTGTCTGAATTCAACATGCTGGCTAACTTTTTTCTTTCTTTCAGGCATTGAGCATATTTAGTCAAGTGTATCACAACTGTTTTCTGATTTGCATTAGATTCTAGAACCATCCCTGCTTACATTTATATTTTTATTTTATTTATGGCAACATTTATACTCTGCTTTTCTCAGTTCTTCACCTATGAAAACCTATGCGACCCTGGGTTTTTTTCCCAAGCTACCATGTAGTCTAGAGGTGGGAACGATGGCCCCTTTATGACTTGTGGACTTCAACTCCCAGAATTCCTGCTGGCTCATGAATTCTGGGAGTTGAAGTCCACAAGTTGTAAAGAAAGGGGCCATCGTTCTCTACTCTTGATGTAGCCCCTGGTTTTCTCATGTCTTTCTGACTCCCAGCTTAAGCGTTACTTATTTCCTCTCTTCACACAACTGCCGAAGATGGTCATCCTAACAGCTGTTCAGTCACCCTGGCCTAGAACTCACCCTGCTATTACACATCCTGGCCAGTTGTTGTTTTTTTAAAAAAAATACTTTATTGGGAAGGAGGAGAGTTCAACTCCCAACGACATGATTTCCTGTTTGCGTAGGCACAAAGAAGTGTTCCTTGGGCCCTATAGCTTGATTTTTGCCTACAGCAATCAACCTGAGGGGAGGGTTGCTCTTGGGTCCTGGATAGTTTCTGGCTCTCTTGGACAGTCGCCTTTTGATCATAGACGCTCTAATGGCACTGAATTCCACAGTGGAAACTAAATCCACCCCCCTGGGGGACGAAGGCGTGGAGGGCAGGGGTATGTTATGTAGGAAGGAGTGTCCTAAGCATTGCAAACGGGCTTGCACTTTGGGCCTCACCGGATAGGAGGAAGAAAAGGGAGCATGAGAAAGAGGCAGCTCACCGGAGACAGTATGGATTTCCTGCAGATGTAGCCTCAGGCCCGGCTTCCTACCTACCATACTGGTGAGCTTGGCATGATTGACAGTAGGTTCCTGGGGGTTAGCAGTCAATTCTTGAGAGCTCGATTTGGCACAGAGCTGAGTTGGCTGTGACACTTTATCTTCCGACACGACCGTCGTCGTAGCCATACTGTGTGCCATCAGCACTCTTCGGTTACGGGGGTCTGCTTTGAGCTTGTTGGGCAGCTTAAACCTCACCGAGCCTGAAGGAGCGACTTTGCTAGGGGTGGGTTTCTCTTTGACTTTGTTCTCCTTCCCAGGAGCTCCTGGCTCTGCGGTCTTGTTGTTTGCTGCTGTCCAGCATGGGGTAGGTGCCCGAGGAAGACTTTGGTTATTGCGCCGGTGAATCGGTTTAGGAACTCTTTGCGGCTGTGGAGCAGGGCAGCCATTCTTGGTGTCAGTGGCTGGCGGGGGGCTTCTTTGGGGTGGAGGTTGAGGCTTCTTCACTGTGCATCCTTCTACCAAAAGGCTAATGCCAATGTACTGGGGAATCTCCACGGCAGCCTGTCGTGAGAAGAAGAGGAATGATGCGGGTGGGCCAAAAGGAATCTATGAATTTCTGCCAAGGGCAAAGCAAGCGCAGGAGAAAACATCTGACCAACTATTTAGTCTGGTGCAAATGATAAGTCAGGAAATATAGCTGATTACCACACCACAACTGAATGAGGCAGGGTGCAGCACTTCACTAGAGCCGTGGTAGCACAGTGGTTAGAATGCAGCATTGCAGGCTAACTCTGCCGACTGCCAGCAGTTTGATTCTCACCGGCTCAAGGTTGACTCGGCCTTCCATCCTTCGAGGTCGGTAAAATGAGGACCCCGATGGTTGCGGGGCAACATGCTGATTCTGTAAACTGCTTAGAGAAGGCTGTAAAGCACCGTGAAGCAGTATATAAATCTAAGTGCTACTGCCATCACTAATGTTATGTAGATACAGGTGTCCTTGACTTGTAACCGGAGTTTTGGTTGCTAAGCAATAAAGTCATTATTTAATGCCCTGCAGGAGAGCTCTATAGCGCTATTGAAATAAAGAAACATAAGATGCAATTTCTACTGGTGGGCTCTTTTTTGACTCATATTTGAGATCTAGATGCCAACTGAGATGGCGTCAGAATGGGCCATAGATACAATTTATTTCCAACTCAGGAAACAAAAACAAAACAAACACACACACACACACAGAATGTAAGCAGGGAAAATATCTAGGCTCATGTGCTACAATTATACCAGTGTGGATTTCCCTGCCTATTCCTTGGGCTTTGTTGGCTAAAGAAATGAAGGGGGAAAAGGCTCAACTGATTAAGCCACTGAAGTTGCACGGAAATGTATTTATTAATTATTATTTTGATACGTCGCACATCTCACCAATAAAGCAACTCTGAGTGGTTGACAAAATGGTACCCGGAAAAATATAAAAAGTTAACATTAATAAGACTTAAATTAGAACTAAAGAACTAAAGACCAAGGGGGCAGACAGCACGGGGTGGAGGCTTCTATCAGTTACCCCCAGCATTGAGCACCCCTACAGACGTCCCAGCCAGGGGTGGAGTTCTACCGGTTCAGACCGGTTCAGGTGAACCAGATGTTAAATTTGCACCTGGTTCACCGAACCAGTATTTGAACCGACCGGCTGGCCCTGCCCATCCTGGTCTTCATGCGACCCATTTTTGATGCAGGTATAAGTGCAGGGTCCATGTGGAGGCTCTGGGAGGGGAGAAAATGGGCCTTCTGGAAGTCCAGAAACGGGCCTGTTTCCGGCTTCCGGAAAGCTTCCAGAGTCCAGGGGAGACCATTTTTGCCCTCCCAGAGGCCGGGGGAAGCCTCTGGACCCTTAGAAAGATGAAAAATGCCTCTCTCCCTGGAAGAATCAGAAGTCTCAAAACAGGCCTGTTTCCAGCTTCCGGAGGGCCTCCAGAGCTCGGGTGAGGCCATTTTCACCCTCCCGAGGCCCAAGAGAAGCCTCCGGATCCTTGGGAAGGCAAAAACGACCCTCCCAGAAGTTCCAGTGTCATGTGATCAGCTTTTGCAACCAAAAGTCAATGGGTAAGCCAAATCCATTTAAACCCCATATTACTAATTAACCACCATATTACACCATATCATTACCATGATTCCCTTAACAACCATGGTAAGAAAGCTTGTAAAAAGGGCAAAATTTACTTAACAACTGTCTTGCTTAGCAACAAAAACAATTGAGGTTCAATTGTGCTTGTAAGTCAAGGACTACTTTGTACTCTGAGTTGCACAGGTAGAACCCCAAATTAGGTAGATCCGAAAGAAAGAGAATCAACCCGGAAAACATGAGGCAGTCATTCCACGGAATTGGATTCAGACAGGAACGCTCACCTGTTTATAGAGGAGCTCAAAGTTTCCTGTGTTGCAATTGCGATCGTATTTGCGGTCAATTACCACTCGTAAGGTATCCTCCTGCACACTGGCACACAGCTGAGTGGTGATAGACGTAGAAGCTGCCATGGTGGGACTCGCATTGATCTCAATCAGCCACGGCTGGTAGTTTTCTCCAAAGAGAAAGTCTGCCCCATAAAGCTCAAAGCTGTTTTTGCGGAACTCCACGAGGTCCTGAGAGGTCTGTATGGCATGAATGATGGCCGCCTTCATACCAGGCACAATCACCTTGGACCAGGCCTCGGGCGCCCCCATTTTCCGCAGGTGGATCTGGAATTGATCAGAGGACCACATGTTGTCTGAGGGAAGCTCAGAATGGCGGTTCAGGGAATTCTCATAATGTTTCTGGATGGAGTTATTGCACAGGTGGATGGAACTGGGGTGAAGAAGAAGAAGGGATCAATAACTGGGACCAGATCATATGCAAAGGATTTTAACACAGGATATGTCAACAACGCGCAGCCTATAGAAACTCCTTATTGGGCACATAGGACAGGTCCTTTTCCTGTCTCGATCTGAAATTATAGAACATACTTTTTTTGGAACTGGAATCAGTCCTCACTTCCTCTGTTTTTTTAGAAAAGTCATAAAAATACCTCATTTTACTAATCTTTCCTACTGGTATTTATCATATGATAATTGTGATTTGAAGTTCGTAATTATTATATTTTATTTAGGATCTTTGGTGCTCTCTGAGCTTGGTTGTCTTCTTGCAGACATTTCATTACCTAAACTAGGTAATCTTTAACCATTAGACCAAATTGACTCTCTGTTTGTAGTAGAGTGGAATGGCATTAAGAAAAGTATTAAGCAGTACTAAATATAAGAAAATTAACAATAACACAAGTTCAATTTGGAAAAATCAAGCAAACAGATATTGGATGCAATGTTCTACAGAGTCACGTCAATGATCTATTATTTACAGTATTTCTGCATAGTCTGCCATAATAAATGAGAATAGTTTTCTAAGATTTAAGCCCGGAGTCCTTCCTTTTAGCACTTCATCTACTATAACAGGCAGAGACAGCCTTTTGGGCACACACACACACACACACACACACACACACACACGTCTTTGCTTTAATTAATAGATAGATTTCATTCTTGTTTTTTTCATCTTCTTTTGATTCCCACAAAATAACACTCCTTTGAAGCAATATTTCCTTGCTCATTCTGCTATGAAATATATTATTTACAGCTCTTTTTAAAAATTCCTTCAAATATATATCTACTTCTCAGGTGATTTTTTTCATATCTGTATTGAACTGATACTCATTTTCACATTCTTAGTATCTTTGTGTTTCCCCTTTTTTTTCCTTTTCCATTTCCAGTCACCCCATACAATCCTGCTTCTTTTTCTTGTCTTTTCTATAAGGGACAAACCTAATTACATACTATTTCATAGCTGCTGTTCAGTAAATTTTTCTATAGAAAGGACCCTAGTTTAATGACAATAGGATTGCCAGTTAAGTCACTGGAAGCATATGACCATGTGAAGCTGCCCATGCTAGAGGCAGTGCTCCAATGTTTTCATATAGACCTCCCCAAATATTTACTCTGGATTAACATGAATAATCCTGAAGGTTTTAAGGGGACATCAATCTCCCCACTCCCCAATTAAGACAGTGACTAGATTAAACCGAAGTTCTTAATGAGGCAGAAAATCTCACTGCTTCTTCTTGCTCTTGTGTGCATCCACACATGGAATAATATAAGATGATAGAGTCAACAAGAAGACAAACTCACGTATCCAGATTGTGTAAGGAAAAGGGCTGTGTAGAGAAACGGATGTAACTATGTCGATAGAACCAGATGGTGAGGGGATTCCAATCAGTCACCAAAAACCATTGCCGCAAGTCAAACTTGGTGCCAAAGATGAGCAGGGGTGTCTCGATGTATTTCTGTACCACCCATTTGCCGTCCTTGACAATCATGGGGTCACAGTCCACTAGTTTCACAATCTCCTCTAAGCGGTCCATGCACATAATGCCTATTGGAAAATGCTCTTTGTTTATTTGATGTATACCCTGCCTTTCTATATTTATTTACATATTTACTATTTTCCCACAACAATTCTATGAGGTAAGTTGGGCTGAGAAAAAGTGACTGGTTCAAAATCACCCAGCTGGTTTTCGTACCTAAGGCAGGATTAGATCTCACAATCTCCTGTGGATTGGCTCAAAGTCACCCAATTAGCTTTCATGACTAAAGTGGGGCTATAATTTATAATCACCTACTTTGTAGGCCAGCACTTTAACCACTGCATTAGATTGGTTTTCTGATGAGTACTTAAGCCAGCTAACAAAATGTTTAAAAGGCAAAAGCAAAGTGTAGAAAATTAAAAACATAAAATCAAAATTAACACTAAACAAATCATAAAGTAAATTAACAATTAGAAGCATGATAAAAGGGAAGTGCCCTTTTAAATTTTGCTCAAATACCTTATACATGCCTTTTACTGAATGCCTCATTCATCTTACTGGCTGTAACCAACCACAATAATAATGGATTAAAATCCAAACCCACAATTTGTTACCAGTGCAGCATATTTTTTACAAATAATCTGGATGAAGAGCTTTGGGAAGCCAGAGGGCCATGAAGTTGACAAGGCCAAAATTAGGGTTGAATGATGTCTGTTGACGTTAAATTACACTGAACAGTTCCCCGGCAGCTTTCAATGTCCTTTACCAATTATGTGGAAATACAGAATCTGAGTCCAGATGTCATACTGAGCCACAATATGATTTTCTTAGTCTTACTCATGCAAAGTTATCTAGTACAATAGTTTCTTGCCTAACAAACCATGATTAAGGAATGGTTTGATGTTGTGGCTCTGGGCTTGGATTCAGCTCCTGTGACTGATATGAGTTCAAGTGAGGAGGACATGGCAGAAAAATATGAGCCGGCATGGCTCAGTGATTGGACTGATAACCAGGATGAGGAGATGGACGTGACAAAGGAAGACAGACCTGATGTATTAGAATTGTCAGGACCTTTGACCTCCTCTGGTTCCTTATCTGATCAACAGCCGGGAATGGCTGACAGGGAAGTTTTGAGAGAGTCTTCTAGTGGAAATGAGAACTTGGAAAATTTGTGGTTAAATGTAAGGAACAGAAGTGGTTGAGAAGGCAAACTCAGCTGGAACGAAGGAGGAGGGCGAGTCAGTAAATTAGCAGGTTGCCTCAATGAGTATAAAAGGACACAGCTGGGCTGGTAAAATTTGCCAGGAACGAAGTGACTTATTGAGTGAGGACATTAAAGCAAGAAGCTCTGAGACTTGAGATTTATTGCCAGGACTGGTTTGCCGGACAGAGTAAAGATTTATGCTGTGGTTTCTGCCAGCCATTATCTTGTAAGACTTCTTTCCGTTTGATTTAATTGTGAAATGGCTGCTTTCTGTTTTGTTCGTTTGAATTTTGAAGGGGAGTCATACCAGTTTGATATGATGTATGAATCCAGCCAAAACCTCTGCACAGCCTGAAGCATCACCCAACTGCTTTGTCAATTCCATCTCTCAGGCTATTTGAGGTATTTAATTCATGTCCAGCAGACTTACCTCTGCCACGGGACTTAGCTCCTGGTTTGACAATCCAGATGTTTCTGTCCCCTTCCATGTCCAACTGAGGGACGACTTTTTGCAGCCGTTGCAAGATATCTTCACAGCGCTCAATGAGGCTATCTGTGTGCGTCATCTGGGCCCCTTCACTGCAATGACAAACGTTTGACTCAATAGCCTGAACACAATGCCCTTCTATGGTCGTAACCTGTGCCAGGGAGAGAGAACCTATGGCCTAGGGGTGGCAAATGGCTTCTGAGCCCCTAGAAATTGTGTTATTGCACAACATTTGAGGGCAAGCCATTAAGAAACAACAGCATAATGTGTAAGCCACCCACAGTCGTTTGTTAGTGAGATGGGTGGCATATAAATTTAATAATTAATAAATACATAAATAAATAAATTCCTAACATATGGAGACAAAAAATGTGTCATAAACCGTTTGTCAGGGGGCGGGGGGAAAACCAGGGTCCAGGGTGAAAATGAATGATGTGCCTCAGAGTTGGATAGCTGTCAGGATTCCGACGCTTAACTCCATTTAAATCATGAGTCTCTAGCCAAACTCCAAAAGGATTTAATGGGAGTCAAAAGATGTGGCATTGCCTGGGTGTAGCTGAACTCTGAGGCACATCATTCATTGTCACCCTTGACCCTGGTTTTCCCCCGCCCCTCTGGGTGTATCATTATTCATATTCTCCAATGGGACACATCCATAGCCAAGAGTCATCAATCATGTTCTCCAGTTAGAATTTTGTGCAGCAGAAACTTCAGTCACCTAGAAACAATCTTTGAAAACATTTATGGAATGCAAGCTCTTGCACTGCTTCCCCCTCCCTTTCTGTTGGTAACTCTAAAAAGACCACAGAAATATTTTACGAGTTGACACCATTCATGTCAACATACTGAAAGTTCTCATCCACCTCCCTCAACAGGAAGACCATTGGAAATAGTCCCTTGGCATCATCAGGCCACTGTTTCCCTACTATAGCCCTTGATTGTCAGAAGGCTGCCTATGTATTTCTTTATTTATTTTTTATTGAGGAGAAGTCCTTGGCTCACAACCACCATTGAGTCTAAAATTTCCATTGCTAAGTGAAGTAGTTGGTTAAGAGCATTGTGCTTCATTTTACGACCTTTTTGTCATCATTGTTAAATGAAGTGCAGCAGTTGTTAAGGGACTCATGCAGTATTAAGTGAATCTGGCTCTCCCCCATTAACCGGGGGGGGGGGGTAAATCTGGAAGAGCAGTTGAAAGCCAAGGTACATTCAACTCTTATCTTTAAAAGACTGTAACTAAAATACCAGAGTTTTAGCCCGTGAAAATCCTTAATTGGAGAATGTGATTGGTGACACACAACCCATGAATATACTCAATTGAAGAATCTGGTTTATGAGACACCCGGGGGGAGGGGGAAAACAGGGTCACAGGTGACTGTAAATTATGTATGGCAGAGTTGGCTTCATACAGGGCAGTGCGAGTATGTCGCCTCTAATGAATCCTTTGATGTTTTTTGAAGTTTGGCTTGAGAATCATGATTTAATTAGAGTGGTTGCTGGAATCCTGACAATGAGGTCTATTCAGTGTGGGATTCAACTGATGTAACAACCAGTTCAGTGAGCGCACGTGGTGCATTAGAAAACAGCTCTAAAACTTACCTTACCGTCAGTGCTGGTGAATAAAACAGCTGAGGCGTGGCAACCCGCTCTGCCGTGCCTATCAGCTTGGCTTCAAACAAAGGAAATATAGGACAGACTAGTGCAGGGGCAGGTGGGCAGGGCCAACTCGGCACCGGAACTACCGGTTTGCTCAAACCGGTCCATACTGGCTGAATCCCACCCCCGGGTCTATTGATTGCAGAAACTGGTGGCTTCCTTGCCCCCCACAAAGTTCAAACATTTGTGCTTACTGGGCTATCTGATAATAGCTGTGCAGAAAGTCCTGCCAGTGTCCTTTCGAAAGTTGCAAGGCAGATCCAGAATCTCTGTCGATGTCCTGATGTTTCAGGCTGCTCAAGTGCTCCTCACAAGCATGTATTGCTGTCTCAATCAGCTGGGCTGAGAAGTTGGGCCCTTTCTTGTGGCGACCACGATGCTTGGCTTCTAGAAGGGAGAGATTATAGACCCAGCAATCCTGGGTAGGTGACAGCCTGAGCACTGCTGTCCAAGGGAGGGTGAGGGGCAAAAAGGCAAACAGGTAGAGGATATAAGCCCCCTCCCCGCGCTCTGCCTGTTTTGTACCTAAATATCTCAAGCCAGAGTTGACTCCTGATGAGTGCCTAGATGTCATTTTGTTACATGTACAAAAAGGTCCGATTTATCATAATACGTTCCCCATCTTGCTCTACCTCGGGAGTGTCAAACTCAAGGCCCGGGGCTGGAAACATTGAAGGACTGGCCCGTAGTACCTCTGCCAGTGAAAACAAAGCTCACAAGGGCCAGGGTTGTATCTTCTGAATCTGAAGTAAATGTGTCTCAGATTACGTCAAGGTCCCCGGTGTGGTTCTAACACCCCAATTTCACAACCAAACTTCCTCTTAAAATAATTCTCAGATCAGTAGCAGAATAATACCTCTACATCCTTGGTCTAATTAGAGCTGAGCAAGTGAAGATTGCATCCAAGTAGCTGGAGTGCATTTTTACCGGCATTCACAATAAGGAAAATGAGATAAAATCCCTAAAATGGTTCTGGGAAGATAACAAAGCGTTCAAGTATAGGAAACGAAGTCTTTCTGCACTCCAGTTGTGCTGCTTTGATTCACAAACTAGAATTCAAGCCCTTAAAATAGCCAGATCACAAAGGCTATTTCCCTACAGGATGTAATCATCATGACGCATTAAGAAAAGTAGTAAGGCAAAAAGCATTTAAAACCCTCGAGCTTCTCGCCATTTGTCCTGCTCCATGAAGTCCAGCCTTTCAGACTTTCCATAGACTCTGGCACGAAATCAGGGGTGGGCTGCTACGGGTTTGCCCGAGTTCAGGAGGACCCATTGCTAACATTATTTGCTGGTTCGGCGAACCGCCAAATCCTACCCGTGGCTGGCCCTGCCCCCTGCCCCTCCCAGGAGTCTCCAAGCGGCCTGTTTTGGATGCGAGGTAAGTACAGGGCCCATAGGAGGCTTGGGGAGGGGGGAAAATGGACGTCCCGGAAGTTCTGGAAATCCGGAAATGGGCCTGTCTCCGGAGAGCCTCTGGCGCCCGGGAGAGGCAGTTTTCGCCATCCCAGAGGCTCGAGGAAAGCCTCTGGAGCCTAGGGAAGGTGAAGACCCGCCGCCGTGGTGCAGGAGGCCAACTAGGCCACGCCCACCATGGCCATGCCCAGCCAGCAGCCGGGCAGAGAACCTGTTGCTGAAATTTATGAAGCCCACCCTTGCACGAGATTATAGTTCTTTTAATTCCCCCAGATTTTCTACTAGCTGTACCCACCTGAAGACCCTGGACCACTTAGGAACTCATTCTGATTTTCATCCAAGGCTGTCAGGAAAGTCGGTTTTTTCCAGTATCGTTTCACCACTACTTTGAGGAGGCTCCTGGCTGCAGTGAGTTGGAAGTCCTCTACCATAAAAAGCAGAAAGCTGCGTAATTCCTAGCAAAGCAGTTATTTCCATTTCTAAACTTGCTTCATCCCAAGAATTTAATAGCAGTGGTACACAAATCATAGCCGGCAAACTACACACAACTCTCACATGTAAGTCGGGATATTTTTTTCCTTTTCCCCTGGGATTCAAAAGGAGTTTCTGTCTATTTTTCTAATTAATCTGCTGACCAGTGTGTGTTCTGATCAAGGCTTCTAAGACTGTAATTATGCACACACTTATTTTAAAAAGTCTTGTTTTATTGCAATGCTGGGAATTGTTTTCATTCCCAGCTGATAATGAATCTCAAACAGTCCCTTGAGATAAGCACCCACCTTTCTTTTCTGTGAAGTGCTGCCAATAACAGAAGTGTCAAATGAACTAGAAAAAAACAACTGAAGAGCTTTAAAAATGAATCTGAATCAAATGAACTATTTTGCTTCCTGCAAAGGTTTTGTCATCTTTGCCTGTCCTTTATATCTTATGGGAGGGGCAATCACCTCCCAGCCTTACTCCTAAGTTGCCTCTTTTGTTTCAGCTGCCTTCTAGCAGCTCTGTGCATACGTGCACTGGGAACAAGCTCCCCTGGGTCCTCTGCCTCATTGCTGCCAGACTCCAAAGGCTCCAGAGGCAGCACCCCACTCCCAGATGGTCCTGGCCCCATCCCTGCATTGGACGCAGGACCCTCATCAGAGTCCTCTCCAGACTCCCTGACTGGTCCCTGTTCTTCCCCACTGTCCGATTCCACTGCTGTCTGCACAGGCTGCCCCCGAACCACAACAGTGTGATTATTTGGCCAATGCGAAACAGATTTCTGCCGACCAGTTGTTGTGAATACTTCTTACCAATGAAAGCATGTTTTTCATCTTTAGCTCCAAGACGATAACACCGTGGGAAAAAAGTATCTGCATCAGCCTGGTCAAACCATGGCAGGTTACGCAGGTTAAGACACAGCCCTACCTGAGAGAGAGGATATAGCAATAGCAATAGCACCTATAATTATATACCGCTTCACAGTGCTTTATAACACTCTCTAAGCCAGGGATGTCAAACTGAAGGCCCTCTAAATAGCAAAGAATCAGCCTGAGGTGCCTCTGGTAGCAAAAATGGGAAACGGGGGGATGCATGCGCCCCCCCCCGTGCCCCATTTTCGGCCTGGACAGTCTCCTGTAGCACTCTGCCAGCCAAAACAGGGCACAGGGACGACTGCAGGAGGTGTCCATCCCATCTCCCACCCACACTCAGCTGGCCCACAGAGGACAACAATGCTGATCCAGCCTTTGAAAAAATTTGACACCCCTGTTCTAAGGCGAGTTCTAAACAGAGTTAGCATATTGGCCCCAACAATCTGGGTTTAAGTCAGTGGTGGTATTCTACTGGTTCGGTCCGGTTCTGCCAAGCCAAGCAGCACCAATGACCAATGAAGACCGAATTGGTTCTCTCCGCTGCTCTCCTGTTGGGCCCACCTGCCCACCCGGGCTCCCATACTCACCTTTATCCTCTGAATTTGAAGCGCAGCTGCTTTGCGCGGCACAGAAGAGAGCCGCCCGGCAGCTGCTGAAGCGACCAAGAGAGTGCAGGCTTGCAGGAGGTGAGTTGGAACACCTCTGCACCTGCGCAAAGTGCGCATTTGGCACACGCGTACACGCAAAGTGTGTGCACATGCACAAAATGCACCCACCAAGCCCCACCCACTGAAACGGTGGTAGACAATTTTGAAACACACCACTGGTTTAAGTGTTTGACCTCAAAAGAATGGAAGGCTGAGTCAACCTTGAGGCAGTCAGGATCGAACTGCTGGGCAATGGGCAGAGTTAGTCTGCCATACTGCATTCTAACCACTGCACCACCAGGGCTCTTAACAAATACATACTACTTGTGTGGTCCAGATGTTTATGTAATGTTCCTCTGCTCACCTTGGTAGTGAAGGTCCCTGCCTTGGCGTAGTGATTCATCATCTGGTCCTTGCGCAGGCAGCGACAATCGATCACATCTCGCCGATTGGTCCAGATGAAGTAGGGGATCTGGTTACGAACCAGCCTTGACTGCCAACGAAAGGGGGCAAAAAGGAACAGCGGGTAAAGACAAAGGACTGACGTGTAATAATAAGAAATCACGTCAACATCGTTTGAAAATTAATAGGGCATAGTAAAGAGTTCAGTGGCAAATAATTGTAAGAATTCAAAATAAATGAGTGTCAGGTGAAGAGACAAGTTGGATCTGTAAACATGCATAGATGGATAAAGGCCCAGCAACTCCATTCATTGCAGTGTACTAAATTTGAATTCCAATCCAGGTTAGATTTTTGTGGCTTAGTGCAGAGGTCCCGTCTCTCTCTCTCTCCCTCACACACACACACACACACACACACACACACACACACACACACTGCTCTGCCAAACTGGAAAGCTTAGGAATCACTGGTTTAGCAGGAGTCAGATTTTTGTGGCTTAGTACAGGGGTCCCCAACTCCAGAGCTGCAGGTCACTACTGGGCCGCAGCCCATTTGGAACTGGGCCAGACAAGAAGCGGGTGAGCACTTGTGCACATGCAGCCCCATTTGCACAAGCAGCAGGCGTTCACACTTGTGCACACCTGCCACTCACACAAAACCATCTTTTCCACCACCCCCCACTGACTTGCCAAACTGGAAAGATTGCGGACTGCTGGCTTAGCATGTTTGGGGACTTCAGTTGCTTGGATTAGTTTATTATATAATATATTGTGTAAGTCTATAATTAACGCATTAAGTTCAGTATAATCAAATTGAGCCTGTTACATGAATGCAATCAAAGGATGCTGTGTCTTGGATCGAGAGAGTCCTGTTGGTGTCAACTCATAAAATATTTCTATGATCTTTTTAGAGTTGCCAACAGAAAGGGAGGGGGGAACAGTGGGAATCTTGCATTCCATACATGTTTTCAAAGATAGTTTCTAGGTGACTGAAGTTTCTGCTGCGCAGAATTCTACCTGGACTGGAGAGGATGGTTGATGAGTCTTGGCTATGGATGTGTCCCATTGGAGAATATGAATTATGATACACCCAGGGGGTGAGGGAAAACCAGGGTCAAGGGTGACAAAGAATGATGTGTCTCAGAGTCAGCTACACCCAGGCAGCGCCGGCATGTTTACTCCTAATAAATCTTCTTTATGTTTTGGAAGTTCAGCTAGAGACTCATGATTCAAATGGGAGTAACTGCCAGAATTCTGACAGTTGGACTACGATACCATTGGGGTCTGTTTGCTCTCTAAAGCAGCTTACCTCTCAGGCCTTCTGTGCAAAATTAATTTGATGGGAAAGGGAGAACCAAGTAGAACCTGCTCCTATTTTATGGGGAGGAAAATGGAAAAAATACACAGTAATAAAATGAAGCATTTAAAGGGCAGATCACTCTGGTACCCCAAACTAACCATGAGGTTATAGATACCATCAGTATCATCCTGCTCATCTTCCTCTTCATAATCTGTAGTATGAAAAAAAAAGGAATAAAAATCAGAAAGAAAGAGCTGCCGTACAATGGACATACAGATAGTCCTCAGCTTACCACCTACTTCATTAATGACCGTTCAAAATTACATCAGCACTTTAAAAAGTGACTTCAGACCGTTTTTCACCTTTATTGCAGCATCCCCATCCGTGGATCAAAATTTGGACGCTCGGCAACTGGTTCATATTTATGACAGTTGCAGCATCCGAGTCATCAGGTATACTTAGTTATTCACACACAGATGATAACAGATAATCAGAGTTGGAAGGGACCTTGTAGGTCATCTAGTCCAACCCCCCCACCCAAGCGGGAGACCCTACACCATTTCTGACAAATGGCAGTCCAACCTCTTCTTGACAGTCTCAAGTAATGGCCCTCCCACAACTTCTGAGGGCAACTTCTGTTCCATTGGTTGATTGTTCTCACTGTCAGAAAGTTTCTCCTTATTTCCAAGTTAAATCTCTCCTCGTTCAGTTTCCATCCATTATTCCTTGTCTGGCCTTCGGGTGCTTCAGAAAATAGCTTGACCCCTTCCTCTCTGTGGCAGCCCCTCAAATATTGGAAGACCGCTATCATGTCTCCCCTGGTCCTTCTCTTCACTAGACTATCCAAGCCCAGTTCCTGTAACCGTTCTTCATATATTTTGGACTCCAGTCCCCTAATCATCCTGGTTGCTCTTCTCTATACTTTTTCTAGAGTCTCAACATCTTTTTGAGAGTCTGAACATCTCAACGGCTTCTCCATTTTGACTTTCTTTTTGTAAAATAAAATTTGCAAAAACAAATGATGACATGGTGTAATAAGTCCTGTGTTGTTGTTCATTTGACGTTGCATTCACCTAATTTTAAAAACTATTAAGGACCAGCTGATTTTTATTATGTTCTAATACCTAAAACCATGGGACTGAAAGAGGGTGTATTTTCTTTTTCACATAACTGTAAATGTAACAAACAATAAAAAAAATATCCTGCTGTTTTGGGGCATATGAGATCATGAACTAAGCACCTGCCTGCCAAATGTTTAAAAGCAACTTCAACTTTCCCTGAAAGTATCAGCTTTTGCTACACAGTCCTGGGGAAATTGGTGTCTTCTTTTAAAGAATTACAGACAGTGGTATTTTATGCCCTTGCATGTTCCACGGTACCTACATGGAATTGAATTTAAAGGATTGCATAGCCAAAATAAATATTGACAGGATAAAATAAATTTCCCTGATCTGCTGCCATTCCAATATATTAGAACAGAATAGAATTCTTTATTGGCCAAGTATGATTGGACACACAAGGAATTTGTCTTGGTGCAAATGCTCTCGGTGTACATAAAAGAAAAGATACATTCAAGAGTCAAGACTCTTAAGGTGCAATACTTAATGATAGTCATAGGGTACAATAAGCAATCAAATCATACTAGGAAACAGTCCATATAAATCGTAAGGATATAGGTGACAAAGTTACAGTCATACAGTCACAAGTGGGAGGGGATGGGTGATAAGGAGTGATGAGAAGATTTAACAGTAATAGTAGTGCACACTTTGTAAATAGTTGGACAGTGTTGAGGGAATTATTTGTTTAGCAGAGTGATGGCGTATGGGAAAAACCTGTCCTTGTGTCTAGTTGTTCGGGTGTGCAGTGCTCTATAGCGTTGTTTTGAGGGAAAGAGTTGAAGCAGTTTATGTCCAGGATGTGAGGGGTCTGTAAATATTTTCACAGGCCTCTTTTTGACTCGTACGTTATACAGGTCCTCAATGGAAGGCAGGTTGGTAGTAATTGTTTTTTTCTGCAGTCCTAATTATCCTCTGAAGTCTGTGTCTGACCTGTTGGGTTGCAGAGCCAAACCAGACAGTTACAGAGGTGCAGATGACAGACTCAGTAATTAATAATTAGATGGCAAGTTGTATGATCTATTTTCACTGGTCACCAGGAGTAATGCAAAATGAAAACCAAAGTATTTGCAGGAGTGAATTTGGAGAATTACAGAATCACAGAGTTGGAAGGGACCTTAGAGGTCTTCTAGTCCAACCCCCTGTTCAAGCAGGAGACCCTATACCATTCCAGACAAGTGGTTGAGGCTTACCATCATCAGTTACATCAGTGTCATCACCATCTTCATCAGCTTCGCCGTCAGGGAAACGTTCCCGCTTAGCAACCATTTTTGGCATCTTTGGGAACTTCCTCTCCACCCAGCCTCTGACAAGAAGTTGTCTTCGGATGATGGGGTACGGACCATGGACCATAAAGATCTTCCTTTGCTAGGAGTTGGCAGGAGAATTAGAGGATTATGCTACTTTGCACTGCAGGAGGAAGACCAAGTGGAGCTTAGGGGCAGCGTTCCAAAACAAAGGAAAAGTTTCAATGGCAGAATAACAGAATGATAGAGTTGGAAGGGACTTTGGAGGTCTTCTAGTCCAGTGGTCGCCAACTAGTGGGCCGCAGAGAAAATTTTGGTGGTCCGCAGAGAAATGTCACCCCCAGAGCACCTCCCCACCAAAGCAATTAATCCAGACTGTGTGGGAACACAAAGCTGCTTTGCTTGATTTTGGGTAAAAGTTGCTCTTTTTTAAAAATAAAAAATTCAATATTTACATACATGGTGCGTTGTGAGTTAATTTTATGAGGTTGCTTGCAAGCAAATTTTATGTGACAGACTCAGGTAGCCGATGGCAGAAACACAGATCTCTAAGTGAATCTGTGATTCTGTGAGCAACTCAATCTGCCTGCCTGCTTTGCCTGATTTGGGGTAAAAGTTGCTCTTTTTTATATACAAAATTCAATATTTATATAAATATTTATAATATTTACATACAAGCCATGCCCAACCAGTCACATGACCAAGCCACACCCACAAATTAGGCCACACCCACAGAACTGGTTAGTGGTTCCCGGGATTTAAAATTATGACTTTGGTGGTCCCTGAGATCCAAAAGGTTGGCCACCCCTGTTCTAGTCCAATCACCAGCTCAAGCAGGAAACCCTATACCAGGGGTCCCCAACCCCCAAGCCGTGGCCCACTACCAAGCCATGGTCTATTCGCAACCGGGTTGTGCAAGTGGCAGGCCTGATTCCCCTCTTCCCCTCTCCCGCCAGGCTGCCAAGCTACAAAGGTTGGGGACCGCTGCCCTATACCATTTCAGACAAATGGCTGTTCAATCTCTTCTTAAAAACCACCAGTGTTTTTAACCTCCAGAGCACCCACAACTTTTGGAGGGAAGCCATTTCACTGGAAATTTATCCTTAGTTCTAGGTTGCTTCTCTCCTTGATTATTCTATCCATTGCTTCTTGTCCTGCCTTCTGGTGCTTTGGAAGAGAGGCTGACATACTCTTCTTTGTGGAAGCCCCTTAGATACTGGAACACTGCTATCACGTCACCCCTAGTCCTTCTTATCGTTAAACTGGACATACCCAGTTCCTGCAACTATTCTTCATATGTTTTAGCCAGGGATGGGCTGCTGGAGTTTGGGGAGATCCCCTAACTAAGATTATGCACAGTTCAGAGAACCCCCAAACCCCACTAACTGCCTGGCCCCGCCCACCCCGCCCTGCCCCTCCCAGGAGTCCCCAGGTGGCCCATTTTGGATGCAGGTAAGTGCAGGGTGTGCACGGAGGCTCAGGAAGGGTGATAAACGGGCCTCCCAGAAGTTTGGGAAGGCCGAAAGTGGGCCCGTTTCTGGCTTCCAGAGAGCCTCCAGAGCCCGGGGAGGCCATTTTTGCCCTCCTGGAGGCCCAAGGAAAGCCTCCGGAGCCCAGGGAGGGCAATAACACCCACACCCACCATGGTGCAGGAGGCCAACCAGGCCACGCCCACCCAGCAACCGGGCAGAGAACCTGTTGCTAAAATTTTTGAAGCCCTCCCCTGGTTTTAGCCTCTGGTCCCCCAATCCTCTCTGTTGCCCTTCTCTGTACTCTGAGGCTGATCTAGGGAAGCTAATCTAGGGAGGCAAATTCAGTCAGTATCATTACCTTGATAGCTCTCTCCACATACTGTCTGGCTTGCTTGAGGCGATCTGGATTGAGAGAAAAGGTGACATTGATACTGCGTTGCGTGCGCCCATCTATCAATGAAGCTGTATATCCTAGGAAGGAAAAGAAAAAAGAAAAAGAATCAAAATTTGCTTTCCTAGCTTCATAACTCTGAAACTTATTTCATGCCACAGGTCTAGTATCAGTTTGACACGTGAGCTGCTGGTTGTTAGTGCCCTGTATAGTTCCACGTTGTCCCACGCATTGTTCATCACTTGTATAGTGCTAAGCCACAGTAGAGGTCATCTGGAATCTGGGGTGAAATCAGTATCCTGTTGATATCCAATTAAGGAAATTAGCAACCATTTTAAGAAGCAATTAGAACCCTATGAACTGGGTAATGAGATGGATCAAAACAAGGACAAAGAAATGTTAAAGCATTTCAATTTCACAGAATCTCCATGCTAGATTATAAAGATTGGGTTGGTTTTTAAGAAGCAATTGGAAGAGAACGATATAGGGTCTCCTGCTTGGGCAGGGGGTTGGACTAGAAGACCTCCAAGGTCCCTTCCAACTCTGTTATTCTATACGCTGTAAAGTAGCCATTTTGGGAAAAAGAAAGTTTGCCAATATAATTAAACAACAGATGGCTCAACACATATAATGTCAAAAGCTTTCAGCTTATCTGTCAACTCTCGAAATTACTTTAGCTGAAGTCACATTCTCTTTTGCTTCATTTCTTAGTTGCCATACATACTGTATGGGGGGAAGAGGGGGCCAAGGGACTGTGAAATGTTTTCTTCTAATGTGCCAGACATAACAGTGATAGGGCTGGTGGGAACCAAGGTCATCTCAATGAGCACTCATAACAGCTGGAGGAAGCAGCTGAGAAGTCCGCCACTTACCTGGTTGGTCAACCAGGTGGGGTGGGGGTGGGGAATATGTAATTTTTTAATTATGCCAAATTGTAGGAAATATTTAGAGTTGGAATCACACTGGAACAAACCCAATAAAGGAGATCTTTGAGAAAAGCTACAGCCCCAAGAGTCCTGAACTGATTGGGATCATTACTTGGAATCATGACATTATCTCAGAAGGATCTCAACAAACAAAACCCAAAAAACTTTAACCTCAGACTGTCTACTGTTGACCTCATTCCTAAGAGGCCTTTAAGAGGCGTGCATAAGCGCACCAACATTCCTATTGCCCCTGTCCTAATGCTCCCTTTTATTCTTATCCACTTCATGTATTAATAATCATGTTTATACCGTGTTTCCCCAACAATACGGCCTCCACCAATAGGAAGGCCCAGCATGTTTTATCGGCATAAAATCAAATTAAGCCCCTCCCCCCAAATTAAGGCCTATATTAAACATGCGAAATGGGGGGGAATGGCGGGGGCTTGCCGTTAGGAAGTACTTTTGTTGCATACCCGGATATGGTGCTGCCTGCATTGACTTTGGCGTTGGTGGGGCACTTCGTATCAGAAGACCTTCCTCCACCGTTGCTTTCCCTTCTCCCTTGCTGCTGTGGCATTTAGAGCAACGCTGCAGCGTTTGGCGCAGCCATGTGCAGCCAGTCAGGGCTCCTCCCTGCAAACAGAGCCCAGCGGAGACACTCGGCTTCAGGTGCTCCTGTCGCCGCCTTCCCTTCGCCTTCAAAGGCAAAGCCAATTCTTTTAAAAACGACAACCTACTACAGGTACGACAAAGCCTCCCCTGCCCGAGAGGGCAGCCCAACCCCATGTGGGGAGGCAAATCTCCCGGGGCTGCAGCACAGGATCGGCCCACCCCGGGAGAAGCGCCCAGCCGCCATCCCTGCCTGGCGCTGGGCAGAGCGTGAAGAGCTTCGCCTGGGGCGCCCAGTGCAGCTGACAGGCAGGCCTTCCTGCCCAGCAGTGGAGCTCTCACCAAGGCAGCGAGCACCTCCCCACCGGGCCTTCCGCTCATCCCACCAGGGCCACGCCGGAGCCATGCGGGCTGGGCAGAACTGGGAAAGCAAGCCACGGGTGCGCACCTGCCTGCCAAGTGAAAGAGCCAGGCCAACCTGAGCTTGGCTTCCTTCCAAAGTCCCTCCAACCCAAACCCGAAGGGGCCACCAGGAGAGGCCACCCGAGGCAGTGATAGCACCCACCCATCCGTGGACAAGGAGGCAAGGCGACGGCCTGCACCTCATCTTCCTCCGAGCTGAGCCCCACTGAATCAGTGCCTCTGCCTGATGCCCATTCCACTGCAGCATTTGGAGCTGCCAGCCCATTTGGAGATGCGTGGGGATGGGGACGGGCTGGGCAAGGGGTGGAAAGGACGGGCAGCTCTGCCGGCCAGGGAAGCAGCACTGCCATCACCTCGCCTCCCTGTCTGCAGACGGGTGGGTGCTATCACTGCCTCTGGCACCCTCTCCCGGTGGCCCCTTCAGGTTTGCACTGGAGGGACTTGGGAAGGAAGCCAAGTTCAGGTCTGCCCGGCTCTTTTGCTTGGCAGGCGGGCGCTCACCCGCGGCTCGCTTTCCTGGCTCTGTCCAGCCCACACGGCTCTGGCGCGGCCCTGGCGGGATGAGTGGAGCGTCCGGAGGGGAAGCGCTCGCTGCCTTGGTGAGAGCTCTGCTGCCGGGAAGGAGGGCCCACCTGTCAGCTGCGCTGGGCGCCCCAGGCTAAGTTCTTCACGCTCTGACCGGGCGCCAGGCAGGGATGGCAGCTGGGCACTTCTCCTGAGGTGGGCCGATCCTGCACTGCGGCCCTGGGAGATTCGCCTCCCCACATGGGGTTGGGCTGCCCTCTCAGGCAGGGTGGTCTTTGTTGTACCGGTAGTAGGGCATCGTTTTTAAAATAATTGGCTTTGCCTTCGAAGGCAAAGGGAAGGTGGCGACAGGAGCGCCTGAAGCCGAGTGTCTCTGCCAGGCTCCAGTTGCAGGGAGGAGCCCTGACTGGCCACACGTGGCTACGCCAAATGCCACAGCATTGCTCTAAATGCCGCGGCAGCAAGGGAGAAGGGAAAGCAACGGTGGTGGAAGGTCTCCTGATACAAAGTGCCCTACCAACGCCGAAATCAACATCCAAGCTGTCGCTGCCCACCCACCCGAGGATGCAAGTGGGGGGAAATTAAGTCACCCCCGAAAAGATGGCCTACCCATTTTTGGGGGGGTCAAAAAAAAATAAGGCCCGGCCTTATTTTGTGAGTAACACGGTACTTATATCTGTTATCTAATACATGCTTGACAAACAAACATAATGGACTCCAACAAATCCACCCCCATTCAAATCATAAGTTTTTAGGTGCATTTCTCAGAGAAAAGAAAATTGATTTATTAGAAGTGGCCATGTTGGCACTGGCTGGATGCAGCCGATACTAAAATACATCATTCATTTCCCTCTTGATCCTGGTCTTCCCACCACCACCTGGATGTATATTCTCCAATGGGACACATCCATAGCCAAAAGCCATCAATCATGCTCTCCAGTAATATTCTTGCGCTCCGACAACTTTGGGCTTCCAGGGTGATTATCTAGGCACTTGAGGAATGCACTATTTTCCCCCACTTCCTTTCTGCTGGTAGCTAAAAAAACCAAAGGAGTATCTTTTTAGTTGACAAGATCTAGTGGCTAAGACACTGCGTGATAGGGTTCCAACAGCTTCGTCTGCCTAGCAATTATCTGAAGCATTTGAGGAATGCACTGTTTGCCCCCACTCCCTTTTTGCTGGCAACTAAAAAGACCAAAGAAGTATTTTTTAGTTGACAATAAGCTTGTCAATCACAAAGGTCAGCAGTTTGGCGGTTTGATCCCTAGCGCCACCTAATGGAGTGAGCTCCCGTTATTTGTCCCAGCTTCTGCCAACCTAGCAGTTCAAAAGCATGTAAAAATGCAAGTAGAAAAATAGGGACCACTTTGGTGGGAAGGTAACAGCATTCTGTGCACCTTCGGCGTTTAGTCATGCCGGCTACATGACCACGGAGACGTCTTCAGACAGCGCTGGCTCTTCGGCTTTATAACAGAGATGAGCACCACCCCCTAGAGCCGGAAACAACTAGCACGAATGCGCGAAGGAACCTTTACCTTTAACTGTATTGTAATCAGTCTTATATGTAATCCGTATCTGCCTAAACATCTTGTTTTCTCTCTACCTCATCCTGATTTAAATTCTGCACCACTCTAGCCCACTTGATGAAATGAACTACAGTTCACAATAGCTTGTGCTTTTTAACAAACTTTGAGAGTCTAAAAAGAAGCCTACGAAAACCTCAGCTGATTATATATCTACCCCAAGAACAAAAGGCAACCATTTGCTGTGTTTTTAGTCACCATTTGATACACACACACAAAAATAGAGCGCAGAGCTAGGTGTCATGGATTTAATTCAGCAGAATTCTCCTGATGTTCTTAAATAGAATGTGATGGCTGACGTAGATGAAGAATATCCTAAAACCTTAAAGCTTTTCCTAAGGGCATCAACTGGCCTTTTCCTAACCCAGGCATTATTACTGAATGGAGCATTAAGCTTGTGGATTGCATTGCTCACACTAAATAGGACCTGGCAGGATCCTGGCCACTTACCTTCTGGCTTGTATCTGTTAGCATGAGATGCAGTCAATGACTGGCGCATACGTTCGACACTGCAGAACACATCTCCATCCGGCTTTAATCTTACCAACTGAACTCATTTAGATAAAGATTTTTTTTAAGGTAAACGTTTGCATCGAACAAAGAATGTTTCTACCGCATGTATAAAAAATGAAAGCCTTGAGCACTTCCACCTCCTGTGGTAATTTAAAAAAAAACTGAACCAAAACATTGATATCCCAAAGAATCTTTGTTACTGTCATGAAACAAACAGGTTCGGGCTTTTAGGATTTTAAAACAAAAAAACAACCCTAAAGGCGTTTGTCCCATCATGATATTATTCCATGTGTTTTTAATAATATTCGGTTTGGGGGTTTATTTGTTTACTCTTTTGCTGTACGACCCTCAGAGTCCCATTGTTTTGAAGGCCATAACACATTTTCCCCCTTATTGTCAGATACAGGCTTATGGAGCCCAAATATTTCTTGTTTTTGTGGAAAGAAAAAAGAAACAAAAGGATTTTCTCAAGTAAGCTGCTTTAAGGTCCTTGAGAAAAAGCAAGGTAGAAATCTAGCATACAGATTTTAAATCAATAAATCTTAATTTAATTTGGAGGAGCTGCTCCCTCACCTCCTCTTTTAAGTCTTTTTCTGCCTTCTGTGTCATTATCTCCTTCTCCTTTACACTTCAGACCTGCCTGCAAAAAAAAAAAAAAAGTTAGGTATTCATTTTTTTAAAAAATCCAAAGTTCTCTGGAAAACTATTTAAAACATGTAAAAAAAAATTCCTGACCAATTCAGCAGCACCTCCAACAGTGAATCTGCTCCTCCAGTAGGAGGCTATCCAAGGGTAGATGGGACTTCCTCAAAAGTATTTGTCTTACTTGAGCCACAGTGGCGCAGTAGTTAGGGTGCAGTACTGCGGGCTACTTCTGCTGACTGACTGCAATTTGGCAGTTCGAATCTCACCGGCCTCACTCCGTCTCATTCAGCCTTCCATCCTCCGAAGGTGGGTAAAATTAGGACCCAGATTGTTGGGGGCAATATGCTGACTCTGTAAATCGCTTAGAGCGGGCTGTATAGCACTGTGAAGCAGTATATAAGCCTAAAGTGTGTTTGTTTGCAGACACAACAATGGTGTTCTCAGCCTCCTTTCAGATTATAGAATAGGAGTAGCAAAGAAAAGAAGAAGAAAATAGGAAAACACTTGCTTTTGGAAATGTTGTCCACATATATCAAGCTTGATACCACGCTTTGCTTTAGCCAAGCTCTCCACTTAAACCCTTTTTCAGAGCTTGACTAATAGCAATAGCACTTAGACTTATGTACCACTTCATAGTCCTTTACAGGCCTCTCTAAACAGCTTACAATCTGAGTCCTCATTTTACCAACCTCGGAAGGATGGAAGATTGAGTCAACCTTAAGGTAGTCAGAATCGAACTCCTGGATGTGAGCAGTGAGTTATCCTGCAATACTGCATTCTAACCACTGGGTTCACCACAGCTGCTTATCAGTAGAAAGCTCTCAGATAATGACTTGTTTAGATGTAATCTCTTTATTAGCAGACAAAAAATGAAGTCGCATATGTACATAGAAGACTTGCCCGCTGTAGTACACAAAAATCAAATTCTATACAGTGATACCTTGGTACTCAACTGCTTTGAAACTCATCGAATTTGGTACTCTACACATTCTGACGTGAAAATTTTGTCACAGTACTACTCATCATTTGTTTGGTACTCAACACACAAGCTAGAACTTTTTGATGTCGGCTTTTTTGTGATTCACTACATTATTCCTTATGGGAAATTTTTGTTGGGTGCTCATTGTTTTTGGTATTCATTGCTCCTCCTAGAAACAATTAAGGGTGAATCCTGAGATACCACTGTATAGGCCAAGTCAGAAGGGTCCTTGGGGCTCTTGATCTTGCTTGTTTTCCTGCAGACATGTCCTAGGACTGATGATGTTACCTAGTTTGGGTAACGAAACATCTGCAAGAATGTCTGTGTGTCAACCCTAAGCTACAGATATCCTCCTTTATTAGTACCAAGTCAAAGAGCTAAATGTTTCCCTCCTCTTTTTCCAACTCAGTGGATGCTTATATTCCCCCCAACTTCATTCCTTACAACTAGGGAGATTTAGTTTCTGAGACCATGGTTTAAGTTATAGGAATGATGGATGGATGGATGGTGAAAGATAGATTGAACTGCACATGGTCTGGTAAAAATATACCTGGCCAAATATGCAAAGATCTTTTTCAAGAGGGCTTGAAATTGAATCCTGTGAGGGTTGAAAGAAAAAAAACAGAAAGAAACATCAAAATTAAAGTCTAATGCACTATAGAAGAAAGTGGGAATGTGGCTGTTACGAAACATCAGCCACTCGATAAAAAAAAAAAGCCAGAAAGAACATTGGAACAAGAAGTGCACAGGCATTTTTTAAAATACACTGATGCCTCAATTATGGCACATGAATAAGATGAGATTGAATTCCTAGTACAAAAAGACACATGACTCATAAATGTAACTGTGACCTGTTAGGATGACTCCCATATTTGGAACGTAGCAATTGAAGTGTACAATATGTTCAAAAGGAACAGAAGCAATGGAAAATGTGTAGAAGTTCCACCCATATGCTAAAAGTACAGCTTATGACCGCAATTGAAACATTAATAATCATAATAATTAATAATCTTGATCATTAAGTGAGGTGGCCATGTGACTGCTTCTCAATGAGCACAATCTCAGCTCTCCCAGCTGTGGTTGTTAAGCAACCATACAGGTTGTTAAACAGAACATGCGGGTGCCTCAAAAGGTGGGGAAAGCCCTGGAGACCCCAAACCACCAGACCACCAGACCCTACAGGGTCTAGCAGCATGTGGAAACCTGGTGTGGGCTGGGGGCCTCAGCTGCCTACAGAGGCAGCAGCACATGTAAAATGCTCCATTTACCTTCTGCAGCAACGGTGTCAAACTCAAGGCCCACTTAGATCTGGCCCTCGGGCCGACCTGAAAAGAGCAAAGGACCAGCCCCATTTTCAACCTTGGCCCTCTCAGCCCCCGTTTCCAACCACAACAGCCTCCTGCAGCCCTCTGTCAGCTAAAATGAAGCTTGGGAGAGGAGCACATGCCCCAATGAGCTCCATTTTCACTGACAGAGGGCTAGCGGAAAAAAAAATAAAAACAAAACAAAAGGATAAATGTTTCCTCTTTTGCACTCAAAGCATCCAAGAAGAGACAGGAATGGAGAAAGGGAAAGAGGAAAAAGACAAAGAAGGAAAGGAGAAGGAAGGAGAATGAAGAAGGAAGGGAGGGAGGAAAGAAAGAAGGAGATTATAGGACTTCCAGTGGTAAGGCAAGGACGAGCAGAGGTGCAGAAGCCCACCTGTGGTTTCAGTTAACCTCTTTTTGCGGTTGGTGCAATTCTTTGAGGGTGCACGAGTCCCGGAGAGATTTGTGCCGGCGTGGGGGAGACTCGAGCTGCAGTGTGAGGAAGGCAACCCCCCTGCAGCAAAGAGGAGCCCTCCAGAGCCCAACAAGCAAGAAACAGCCGCTCATCAATGGTGGCTCCGAAGTCCGGACTGCAACCGATGTAAAGAAGCGAGTGAGTGACAGTTTGTGGGATCTTTGGTGGAGAGTGTGTCAGAGAAAATTAGTGGTGGAGAGGGTGATTGGAATGCTATAGACTTTTATAAGGCTGCTACAAGAGTCTGTTCAGAGCCCTTAAAGGAAGTGGCTAAAAAGTGAATGCGAGACAAATGAAAGTGAAGGGGCTTGGCAGACAGAAGAAAGATAGAGGACAATAACAAGTAAATAGGGAAGCTTACAAGGTCGGGAGATATACCACACCGATATTAATAGAAGGGAATCTTGTGGCTGGAAGGTGACTGGAAGGTGTGGGGATTCAGACTATTTCATTCGATTTTTACTCTGAAAGACTGTATTAAATTGGAGATGGGAAGAAGATTGGAGCCGGTGGAATAGAAACAGTGAGGAGCTACAGGCGATATTTAGAAATCCTGAAGTTATTGTAACAATATAACTGATGTAAACCACATTACTGCCCTTCAGGGAGTATACTGATTTAACTGAGGAGGTGGTTCCATCTGAAGAAAATCAGGAAAATTGAACTTAGGAACGCTAAGACGAAAAGGAAAAGTGGAAGCTTCTGAATATGTGGAGATACTGTGTAATTACAGTCACTACTCAGCATTTCTTACCTCCCCACTTCCGGTGTGTTTGGAGTGTAAGCTCTTAAAACTTAGAGACAGAAAGCTAAAAATTTACTTTAAAACTCTTTTTTCCCCTTCTTTATTCCCTCTCTCCTGTAATACACCTATTCTTTTTTCTTTACTCCCCCACCCTCCGGTGCTATGATGAATTATCTCTCCTCCTTCAATCTCTCTTTATAATGTTCATAAATATGTACACCTGGGGAAAGGAAAATTGATTGTTGTAATTGATTGTTAAATAATTGAATTAACTGATTTAATTTATTTATTAATAATAGTGATAGTTATACTTTGCTTAGATATATAGGAAAAATAGTAAGAACATTAAGTATTATTTAATTAATAACTATAGAGGATTTTATATATTAATATTACAATTCATTGTGCGATCACTCTAAATATTTAATTAATCCATTTGGGGACGAATGTAATACTGTTTGTGTTTAAGAATATTCAAAATAAGGTTATATAATACATATATTTATCTATAATATTTAAATATAGTTGGGTTTGGGTATAATATTTATATATATTTTTCTATTACATGGAAGTTATGTATAGAGGCTGAGAATTGAGGCCTTACAAAATTATATATGTGATTTAGAATCTGGATTTAAAATAATATGGTGATAATATTCTTATCTACAAGAACCTATACTCCAGTAAATTGGCAAAGACTACAGATATCCAGTAGATAGATAGATTAAGTAATTAGATACTGGTTAATCCTAATATAGAGATTCTATTACTGAATGTTAATTTGGGGGTAATATAATTAATATATTACAACAACAAAAACAAATCTTAAAAGAAATGACTTCCACAACAACTACAACTCTGAAAACTGGAAGAAAGGTCACCCCGATGTTAACAACCACATCAGCAACAGCTTCGCCTATAGCACAAAAAACAATTGAAGAAACATTACCAGTGGAGAAACAAGCTAACACCTTGAATGCCAATATCCAATCGATTCTGCTTACTTTACAGGAATCGATGATGAAGCTGCAAGAAACAATGATGAAGAACCATAATGAGACGAGAGCAGATATAAATGAATTAAAAGAGGAGATGGGGAAACTAAAAGCAGAAATGAAAGCGGACATCTCCAAAGTAGAGGACAAAGTTGGATTATTACAGCAGGCCTTGGAGAAAAATGAAGCAACAATAAAAGAGGTAGAGAAAAGGACAGAACAAACTGAAAGGAAATTAAAAAGGGTAGATGAACAATTAAAGAATGTGAGTAAAGAAATGGAGGACTCACTGGTCTACCTAGAGATGGATAAGGCTGCTACATACTTAAGATTCCAGAATATAGTGGAATCAAAAGAAGAAGACTTGGAACAACTAATGGCAGGAATATTGGCAGGACTATTGGAAAAGGAGAAAGATGACATTTTGAGGGAGTTTGATGAAGTTTACAGTGTTAGCACTAACTATGCAAGATGCCACAAATGCCCAAGAGAAATCCATATTCAATTTGCAAGAAGTGTCCAGGACATCATATATAGGATGTCAAGAGATGAATCAATCATGTATAAAGGCAAAGAAGTCTTGGTTCTCAAACAAATACCAAGAAGAGTAAGAGAACAAAGACGAGATTATAAATTTTTAGCGGCTTACCTAAATCAGAAAAGAATCGTATTTAAATGGCTAATCCCAGAGGAGATGTTAGTTTCATGGGACGAGAGGAAAATCAAAATAGACTCCATGGAAAAGGTCCAGGAAGTTTATGAACAGTTGGAAGGCCTGGAAGATCAGAACAGTAAGGACGAACTGGAAACAAACTCCCAGGAAGACCAAGGTTATCATAAGAACAGAGACAGAACTTTAGGAAATCAAGAAAATACTCAATTACAACAGGAGAGTGAAGAAAGTAGGACACATCTTCAGGCACAAGGAGAGACCGGAGCAGTCACAAGGCAAAGAGCGAAACAGAACTAATTAAATGAAAAAAGAAAAGAAACTACTATCAATTAATATAAATGGTTTAAACTCAACGATAAAAAGGAAATGGATAATAGCCAAATTAATCAAACAAAATGCTGATATAGTATGTCTACAAGAAACTCACATAAAGAAATCAGATGAAAAATACTTAGAATGCCTGAAATTAGGAAAGCTATTCACCGCACCAGCAGACGCCGGGAAAAAGAAGGGAATTGCAGTGTATGTTAAAGAGGATATAAAAGCAAATTTAATATGGTCGGATCCTGAGGGAAGAACTCTGGTTTTGCAGATCTGGATTAATGCCATCCCAATTCTCTTAGTGGTAATCTACGCCCCGAATGGAGAAAAAAAAGAGTTTTTTAAGCATCTTTATGGAAAAACAGTAGGATTGGAAAAAAGAAATACTTGTATTATAGGGGACTTTAATTCTATTGCTGATTATCAAAAAGACCACAGTAATGGGGGAAGGAACAAAGGGAAAAAAAGAGAGCTTCCCAAAATATGCATGGAAATGATGAAGGAGTTAAATTTGATTGATATATGGAGAAGATTAAATTGTGAGAAAAAAACAATTTACATTCTATTCAAATCCTCAACAAATATGGACACGAATTGACATGGCATGGATGAATGGGGAAATAGCAAGAGAGATAAAAGGGATTGAAATCCTACCCAATGAATGGGCAGATCACAATCCAATTCAGATAATATGGAAGGATAGGGAAAAACCCAAGAAAAGATGGACGTTAAATACTCAGTTAATAAAAGAAAAAGAATACACTAACAAACTCAAGGAGGAATTAAATTATTTTTTAAAAGAAAATAATAATGGAGCAACTACGAAACAAAACATTTGGGATACAATGAAGGCAGTAATAAAAGGTATAATAATCTCTTATAACACCAAGAAGATCAAAGAAAAATACGCCCAGCAAAACAAACTACAAGAAAAAATTAAGGAATTAGAAACTCAATTACAGAGTATCCCAAAGGATTTAAGATTGAAAAATCAGATAACAATAATTAAACATAAATTGAATTTAATTGAACAATAAATTTGAATACAACCAGACAAACTCAGTTTGAGCATGCCAACAAGCCAGGGAGATGGCTATCATATAGACTTTAAAAAAGAAAAAAGATTGATTTACTAGCTAATAGATGGAAAGGGGGATATACAACAAGGGATAGAACAGAAAAAAGAAATTGCCCATAAATATTTTGAAGAGTTATATAAAAAGGAAGAAGTTAATGAAGATAGGATAAGAAACTATTTAGATGAAATGAAGGGAAAAGCAATTGGGGAAGAAATGGAAGAACTATTAAACAAAGACATTACTTGGTCCGAATTGAAATCAGCAATAGAGAACCAGAAAAACAACAAATCCCCGGGACCAGGTGGGATCTCAGGGGAGCTATACAAGGCAACAGCAGAACAAATAGGACCCCTTATGGTGGAAGTTTTTAATGATGTCTTATTGGCAGCCAGGATGCTGGACTCATGGAGGGGGGGCATTGATTTCGCTAATCCCGAAGGAGGATTCAGACCCCCGATATATAAAAAATTATGGGCTGATTTCTTTACTAAATACTGATTACAGAATATCTACTTCTATTATAGCAAGTAGACTAAAAAGAATTTTAAATGAGCATATACATGAAGACCAAAATGGATTTCTCCCGACCGGGCAAATCAGGAATATGTTTTAGAATTTTACAAAGCCCACCCTGAAAAACAAATAGCACTTATATTTTTAATTTAGGCATCAAATTTGAAAATATTATAACAACCATTTATGATACACAACAGGCGAATATTATAATAAACGGGGAATATACCGGCCCAATAAAAATAGAAAAAGGAGTCAGACAGGGCTGCCCACTCTCACCCCTGCTCTTCATACTATCACTAGAAGCATTATTAACGCGAATTAGACAGAACCCAGACATAAAAGGATTAAAGGTTAAGAAAGAAGAATATAAGTTGCAAGCATTTGTGGATTATATGATTTGTTTCATTGAAGAACCAACAGAAAGATGACAAAAATTGATAAATGAATTAGAAGAATTTGGAGCAGTAGCAGGACTAAAAATTTATAGGAAGAAAACAAAATTAATGACTAAAAATTTAACAGGAGAACAGAAATTAGAACTAGAAGAAGTTATGGGAATACAAGTGATAAAGAAAGTTAAATATTTAGGAATATGGTTGACAGCACATTGTAAAACACTAAAGGAAAACAATTATAACAAATTAATGCAACAGGTAAAGAAGGATTTAGAAACATGGGGCAAACTGCAACTTTCACTATTAGGCAGGATTGCTGCTATTAAAATGAATATTCTTCCAAAATTCCTCTATATATTTCAGATGATTCTAATTAAAGTACACAAAAAGTTTTTTGAAGAATTAATAAAATCACTGTAAAATTCATCTGGCAAAGGAAAAAACCTGGAATAAATTTAAAGGCAATGCAGGATACGAAGAGCAGGGGAGGGCTGGCACTCCCAAATTGGGAGTTGTATTATAGTGCGGCCTCTTTAGTATGGTTGAAGGAATGGGTGAATTTAACCAATAAGAGAATATTACTCTTAGAAGGCCATGACTTACAGAGGGGGTGGCATGCTTTTTTATGAGATGTTGGGAAAACTAGCCAGAAATATTTTCACAGACACCTAACCTAATTATTGATTAATTGGAAGAAAATACGGAAAAAAACACTATTTAAAAATACCAATTTGGATCTCAACAATGGAGGCGATGATCCACCCAAATAATCTGGATATTACTAAAATTATTAAATATAAGGACCTATTGGATACGCAAGGAAATCTGAAATCGTGGCAAGACCTTCAAGATCAGGGATTAAAAATTGATCGGTAAGCATATCTTCAAATTCAAAGTAGATATAAACAGGACAAGAAAGAATTTGGAATTAATAAACTCCAGCAATTAGATAAAATTTTATTAGGATCAGGCAAAAAAAAAATAACCAAATTTTATAATTATTTATTAGAGGTAGAATTAGAAGAAGAAATTGTTAAAGGGAACATGATAGCCTGGAGTAGGAATATAGTACGTAGTATCACCATAACAGAATGGGAAAAGGTCTGGGGTAGAAATAACAAAATTACAAAATCGGTAGCATACAAAGAAAATGCCTATACAATGTTTTATAGGTGGCACCTTCCTCCTTTGAGATTAGTGAAGATGCACTCCAATATGAGTCTGAACTGCTGGAAATGCAAAAAAAAGAGAGGGAACTTTCTTCCATATGTGGTGGTCTTGTACAGAAGCTCAAAAATATTGGCAGAAAATTAGAAATTGGCTGGAGGAAATGACAAGAGAACAGATCAAATTCAAACCAGAGTCCTTTCTATTAGGGATCTTTGATAAACAAATACAAAAAAAAGTGAAATATATAATATTACATATTTTGACAGCGGCCAGATTGACTTTTGCACAATGTTGGAAACAGCCTCATGTTCCATCAGAGGAGATGATTATTCAAAAAATTTCAAGTTGTGCAGAAATGGACAAATTAACCTTGGCATGAAAAGATAAAGACACTTCAATATACTACGACAGCTGGAACTGCTGGTACAAATGGATAGACCAAAGATAGAGTTAACACTAAAAGGCAAAAGAAGATAGGATAGAATCGTAGTAGTGATATATAGATATATGTAAGGATTAAGTGTGTATATGGCATAAAATAAGGATAAAAAGGAGGTCTCACAAACTGTTGAAGATGAAAATGTTCTTAATTGTTTTCTATCCTTTTCTGTTTTTTTTTCTTTTCTTATTTTCTTTTTCTCTTACATTTATGTATATGTTGTTGATCTGTTTTAATTGTAAAATCAACAAAATGTATTTAAAAAGATTATAATGAGAGTGAGGGAGGGTCTGAGAGAAGCCCTTTCTTAGTACTTGGCCCCCACAGGTGCCCCCGAGATGAGTGACATCCAGCTGGCCATACCCACCCAGGCCATACCCACCTGCCTATCCCCATCCCGGGCCTCCAAGGTCAAACACAACCCTGATGCGGCCCTTAATGAAATTGAGTTTAACGCCCCTGCTCTGCAGCTACTGACAGATACACCCAACCAATGCAAGGCACGGACTTTCTGTAAGTGAGTGACATTCTCATAATCATATGGAAGGTTCTTGCAATTTATGTGTCGGGCTCCGTGTGCATCGGCACCCGCCAGCAGTACCTCGGATGACTACGATCATCCAGATCACTGGCTGAGATTACGCTCCTTATGGAGCCCTATAACTGACTGAAGCCTCCTGGGCATGGTGGAGTAGGGAGCAAGTTCCCAACCTTCATTTCTCTACCCCATGGAAGAATGTCAGCTCCCCTCAGCCAATAGCTCTTTCAGGCAGACTCAAGAGATAAGGAGTCCTTTCAGCAAGTGGCAGCAGCTTGCAACTTCTCTTCCAACTTTCCCATTGACTTTCTGGGGAAGCCAGTAGAGAAGATCGCGACTCACAATCAGATGATCACAGAGTACTTGGCAGCCAGTCCTAAATATAAATAGATTACAAAGAATTGTGGAAAGGAAACTTCACGGTGACAATGGTGTCACCCAAGCAGGAAAAGCCCAAAGGGAACAAAGCCAGCCATAAAACAAACTTGCATAGGAAAAGGAATCAAATAAAGGTATTAAAGAAGCCCCTTCGACAAAAGCCCAAATAATTAAGAAAACTAGGGAAACAAGAAAAGAAAACATTCCAAATCAGCAAAACAAACAGACAAAAGACACAAAATATATTGCAAAGGAAACAGACAGGAGATTGCCACAAAACAAATATAAGAAAACATTAGGACGAAACTGATAATCCAATCAAACCACCCCGCAGAGTTTACCCTCCGGCGGAAATGAAGACAACCCCTGACAGGATTTAAAACATTAAGAAATACAAACACAAGCACTCACACACAAAAGGAGAAAAAAAAGTATAAAAATCAGGGGCTTATCATACAAAGCTACCTAGCCCCAGGAACACAGACTTCTTGCTATCTCTCGCCTTCCTGAAAAATAAAAAGATTCAGCTTTCAAGCAGTTGTCTGTATCCTTGCACCAGAGCTCTCCCAGCAGGAAAATCAAATCCTCAGAAGAAAGGCATTTTTCCAGCCTTTCAACAGAATGCAGTCATGTGACTGGGGGGGGGGTCAACATGTTTTACAGTGGCCACAAGTAAAGCACTTATGAACCATAAAGCACCAAACAAGGTTGTTGTAACTTCTAATGGTCATGAAACAACAAGAAGTAAGTCTAAGTTACCTGTACACATAAAGAAATGTAAATGATATTGCCAGTAGGATGGTGTTTGATTAAAATGAATGAATGAATGAATGAATGAATGAATGAATGAATGAATGACTGCAATATTTTTATTGCTATGTACTAATGCCTGTTTTATAAATAAGATATTGAATGTAGTTCATTAAAAGAGCATTAAGTAATAGCAATGGCACTCAAATCACTGAAAGTAAATTATGTTTGAGTGTTAGGAAAACATTTGTAATTACAATAGCAGCTGGATAGTAGAAATAACCTTATTTTTCAAATTTATATAGTTGCCCATCTCACCAGAAGTGACTCAGTATTTATTTATCTATCAAATTATACATGATACAATTATTTAGAGAGATAGCAAACTATTCTGTGCTAGATGTTTTCATGCAAAAGTGCCACCATCTGTCATTGATTTTTTTTAATTTAGAACAGGAACCAAGTACTTGATGGCCTAGATAAATGATACCTTCAATTCATGACACCAAAATGCTACGTATAAACATAATATTTTGCACACACTATTTTCTCAATTGACCTGCATATTCTAGGTGCCAGATCCACCGTCTGTACAGCAACTCACAATTACCAGGTACGTCAGTCATGGCGCACTGCACAGCCACCTGGAAAGGAAAAAGTGACAGCTCATCGTAACCATGTGCTATCTAATTTCTCCACCTGACTTACCCCATATTTCACTTAGGGTCAGCGCAATCTGCCTTATAATTGAGGCAGCTACTCACTGTTTTTGTCTTTGTCTGTGTGTGTCTGTATCCTCGACTTACAACCACAGTTGAGCCCAAAATGTATGTTGCTAAGCAAGACAGTTAAGTGATTTTTGCCCCATTTCATGATTTTTCTTGCCACAGTTGTTTAGTGAATCACTGCAGTTGTTAAAGTCAGTAACCCGGTTGTGAAGTGAATCTGGCTTCCCCCAATGACTTTGCAGAAGGTTGCAAAAGGGGATCATGTGAACCCTGGGAAGCTACAACCGTCATAAATACGAATCACTTGCCAAGGGTCTGAATTTTGATTACGTGACCATTGGGGAATCGTAAGCATGAAAAACGGTCATGTCACTTTTTCAGTGCCGTTGTAACTTTGAATGAACTGTTGTAAATCAAGGACTAATGGTGTCCTCAAGTCAGTTTTTGACTCCTTGCTGACTGCCTGAGCTACTCCCAGAGGTGATATTCAGCAGGTTCTGATCAGTTCTGGAGAACCGGTAGCGGAAATTTTGATAGTTTGGAGAACTGGCAAATGCCACCTCTGACTGGCCCCGCCCCCATCTATGCTCCACCTCCTGAGTCCCAGCTGATTGGCTGGGTCTTCTTTTGTTGCCCTGTACAGGAGAACAGAGCTGGAAAGCAGGTTAGTGGGGTGGGGAGGGAATGGTGATTTTGCAGTATCCTTCCCTGCCATGCCCACCAAGCCACGCCCACAAAACCAATAGTAAAAACAAAATTAATCCCACCATTGGCTACTCCTTGCAGTTTTCTTGGCAAGGTTTTCTTTTCTGGAAAGGTTTGCCATTGTTCCCTTCTTCTTTAACAGGGCCAAGAGAGAAAGTGACTGGCTAAAAGTCACCCACCTGGGCTTTCGTGCCTAAAGCAGGACTAGAACTCATAATCTTCTGGTGGTTGGTTGGCCCAAAGACATCCAGCTGACTTCGTGCCTAAGGCAAGATTAGAAGTCACAATCTCCCCGTTTACAAGCTTGGTGCTTTTACCACTACACCAAACCTGGCTTCATTTCCTATTAGAATAGAATAACAAGTGGCAATGTTCCCAAAACAAAGGAACGGTTTCAATGGCAGAATAACAGAATAACAGAGTTGGAAGGGACCTTGGAGGTCTTCTAGTCCAACCCCCCGCTTAGGCAGGAAACCGTATACCATTTCAGACAACTGGTTGTTCAATTACTTCTTTAAAACTTCCAGTGTTGGAGCATTTACAACTATTAAAATGTTGCGAACCAGAGCTCCATAAAAGAATGTTTTTGAAAAAGCCCTGTTGTAAGCAAGACACTTCTAGGTCCAAGGATATTTAGATTATTCCTGGCTGCCATTGAGGTGTGATGGTTAGAAAGCTTGACTGAGACCAAGTAAACCAAGATTCAGATTTCACAGAACCCACAGAACCACAGAACCCAATGGGCAACTCTGAGCCAATCACTGCCCCTCAATCTAACCAAGATTGAGGATTATTGTGAGCAAAACTGAGGGGTGATTGTCATCTACACCACCCTGAACTTGTAAAAAAAAGAGACACATGTAGGAAATTAACACCCACCACAGCCGTTGACAGATTGTCAAAAAAGCTTTGCATGGGTGCCCCAACTAAATTCATCTATTGCGCTAGATTCTTTTTTTATTAAGAGATGTTTTTTCACGATTTTTCCTTTGCTTTAGGGTAAAAAAAAAAAATTACTGTCACGGTAATCACGTGAGAGCTGAGGACAGTTTGCAAAACAATTTGAACCTCACACCAACAACCTTCTTTTAGAACTGAAGCTCTCCTTAATTGTCCCAAGTACCTGTGTCCTGCACTTCCTCATGCCAATGCATTTCTCCCCCCAACCCCAGCTACTGAATTATTATCCGGCCTTGTTCCCACCTCCAAAATTGAAACCATTTTCATAGCCAGTGGTGGATTTAAGGCTCACTGGTGCCCTAAGCACAGACAAATCTTGGCGCCCCACTCCCTCCTTTGTACACACTGTACAAAGGAAGCCATATTCTCAACTTTGTGGTGCCCCCTTTGGGCCTGGTGCCCTAAGCAGGTGCTTTGTCTGCTTAATGGTTAACACACCAACTCTCCGTAGCTGGGAATTTTACTCATCGTCCATCTCCTACACTATGCACGTAACAATAAGGCACCACATTCGGACGAACGCCCAATTCCTCTCGTGCACGAAACCACGGCTTTGAACCGGGATTCAAAACCCCGACCGTTTGCATTGCATGACAGACATGGGAAGAGCGCCTCTGAGCATGTGTAAAGGGCACTTTTCCCGACGCCAAAGACGAGATGGAAACGAGAGAAGAGATGGATCTATTTAGCGCAGGCTGGGACCTTCTGCCTTTCCAAAAGTGTCCCGGGTCCTTCGCCAGCGTCCCGCAACCTCGAGCCCCTCCCACGCCCACCTCTCAAGGCAATACGAACCGCCGGGGACGGGATTCCGAGGCTGACTCCCACTTTCCCGCCGATCCGGATCCGGACAGCTCCTTCCCCATAGATAACTCCCTGGAGGCTGTTTGGAGTTTCTATGGAAACTAAGAGCGCCCGGGTAGATGTCGCTGGGCGGGGGAGGAGGCTTACTTGCCCTCTCCCCATTTTAATGGATGTTTTTGTTTTAATTATGATCGCGCTCGGGCAGAACGCATCATGCATTCCGGTACACCGGAAAATCATTGCAATGATTGGAGAGGGTTTGAGGGGGGGAAAGCACGTTTCATAACTAGGAGCTCCCAAGCCCGCGCTCACGCGCTCACACACACACACACACCGAAAAAAGGCGATGCCCCTCTTTTGACACCACTTACCCTCTTCCGGATCAATCAATGGCACCATGGACAATGCGGGGAAGCCCCTTTTTAAGGGTCCTGCATTTTCTCACGCAGACCCTTCCCACTTCCTGCCCACCCTTCCTTTTGGGTGACTTGTTTATACTGTATTTGGGTGAAACGAGCCGAAAAGGAAAAGAGGAGAGCAGGCCCATTCCGAGTGACCACCTGTCTGGCAAGAGGGTGATTTTTTTTATTTTTTTTATTTATTTGAGTTGAGTTGCCAATCGCTTACAAGATAATAGATATGAGTATAAACATGAGTAAGAATACAGGAGGTAGGTACGAATAAATGGGGACAATAGGACAGGGACAGGAGGCACAATGGTGCACTTATGCACGCTCCTTACAGACCTCTTAGGAATGGGGTGAGGTCAATAGTGGATAGTTTAAGGTTAAAGGCATGGGGGTTAGAGGATGTAACAACAGAGTCAGGTAGCTCATTGCAGACATTGACCACTCTGTTGCTGAAGTCGTACTTTCTGCAATCAAGTTTGAAGTGGTTTATATTGAGTTTGTATCTGTTGTGTGCTCTTGTATTGCTGTGGTTGAAGCTGAAGTAGTCATTGACTGGTAGGACATTGTAGCGGATAATTTTGTGTGCTATGCTTAAGTCTAACCATAGGCGGCGTAGTTCAAAGTTGTCCAAGCCCAAAATCTCAAGCCTGGTGATATAGGGTATTCTGTTGTGAGCAGAGAGTGATGCAAGGATGTCGAAAACAACTGGACATGACTTGGAGCAGATGCATGTGGAGGAAGTAAAACCCGAGGGAGATGTCCCAAGGGTGTGTGTGTGTGTGTGTGTGAGAGAGAGAGAGAGAGAGAGAGTGTATGTGTGGGTACGCAGGGGACAAGGTGAAATGATGACTGGATGGCCTTGACTTTGTGTGATCTGTAAGCCACCTCTTAGGAAAGCCGCATCAGATAAATCCATTCCTAAGTATGCCGTCTTTGGTCTGATCTAAGTATGGTATATAAAATCATACATTGCAATGTCCTACCTGTCAGTGAATACTTCAGCTTCAACCATAACAACACAAAAGCACACAATAGATACAAACTCAAGGTAAACTGCACCAAACTTGATTGCAGGAAATGCGACTTCAGCAACAGAGTGGTCAATATCTGGAATACTTTACCTGACTCTGTGGGTAGTTCCACAAACCCCAAAAACTTTAACCTTAGACTGTCTACTATTGACCTCACCCCTTTCCTAAGAGGTCTGTAGGGGGCGTGCACAAGTGCACCAACGTGCCTACCGTCCCTATCCTATTGTTTCTTTTATTTTTCTTTTATTTTTCTTATATGTACCCATTTCATGTATTCATAACTATGTATATACTTAGACCTATTATCTTGTAAGCGATTGACAAAATTAATAAATATAAATAAATAAATAAATAAATAAAATAAGTAGAGACAGAGATCTTAACAAACTAGGATGGAAATCTATCAGCCTGGTTGAACGCCAGCTAAGAAAAGGGTCTTCTCATTAATTGCTGTGGGAAGTCCCCCACTCCTAGAAGAATGAAATATTTTGTGGAATATTAAGAGGCAGAATATTATATTTCCCCAAAGGAGAAATGGAGAAACGTGCTCTTAAAGACAGAAAGCAGCCCCAGTTTCCTGCATAGTAAAACAGCCCCCAGCAGATGCTTGAAATCTTTAGAGATGGATATTTTGTGTCCATTAAGAAACACTGGGCCAATCTATTCACAAACAAAACACCTTCAGCTCCAGGTGATGGGATTACGAATTTGCACACACCCCAGGCCAAATTCTAAGGACAGGACGTGACTTTTTAAGACATAATAAAATTAACCCACCACTGAAATACCAAAAGACACAAGGCCCTTCATTGCACAATCCCCAGAACAGTTCAAACTTCGGAAACCTATAAAGATCCATCTACTCATTCAACCGTTTTATCAGCTGTCCCAGAACCACATGCTGTAGGTGACTTCTGCTCATCAATAAACTTTTCTTTCTTAAGTAGCCTCCATTTTATTCCCGGCTTGGAACTGCATCTGGATTTTCTTCCTACACTGCATTCTATTACAAAAGGACTTAATCCAAGAAGTCCACCTCCTCCATTTGCTTGTGTATACAGATTATTAAAAAAAAAACATCTGGATATTTCTGCAAGGTTTTATGGTAAATTATGAAAAAAAAATCACACTAACCAAGTTCCTTTGTTGATTGGATGCCGCTGTAAGTAGTTCTCTTGCTTCATGAGGGTAGTATTTTAAAACATTAACATCCCAAAAGTGAGTTTGCTAGCATTTCCCTAACATGCTGCTCTCATCCGGTTACCCTGCTAGCTTGGATGAATCATTTCACATTTCTGTCTTGAATTGTGATCAAAGCAAAGCAAGCAGAAAAGGATGTTCAGGTCCAGAGCATATGCAATTCAAAGGGGATCCTGTGAGACTGTTTATGGCTCATTAGCAAACAAGCCCCCTAAAGCTTGAGGACTACCTTCAAAGAGGATGAAAGGTATTGTTGAGTCAACTACATGGAACTTACAGAGTGTTCAAGGTATCTTAGCTATGACATCAGAAGGCACCAGAACCATTTCATGGGCCAAACTTCTATTTCTTTCTCTTGTGTTTCTGCTTCCAGAATCATTTAATCCAAAACTGAGGAGACGCCTGCTACATTTCTTCCAAAGGATGGGAATAATGCCTTTATTTTGGTATTATTATCCATAGATTTATAGAAGGCACACTGCTAGAGTGGGCACTGTTTATGGTGAGACCTACTGGAACCAGACCCAGCTAAGTAAACCAGGAATACCTCAGCCGTGAGTTCTTATAGTCATCCTGGCACCCAATAAGATTGCAAAAAATGTGAGGTAAAAGGCTTTATGTGTAATACCCGGGGGCAACAGGTTGTAGATATGACATTCGATGATCTAGACCAGGGATGTCAAACTCAAGGCCTGGGGCTGGATCCAGCCCGTGTGATGCTTAAATCTGGTCCACGAGGCCACTTTGCAAACACCAAAAGATCGGCCCACGGTGCCTCTGCCAGCAAAAACAGAGCTCGTGAGAGCTACACATGCTTCCCCCAAGCACCATTTTTGCTGGCAGAGGATTGCAGGAGGCCATCGCAGCCAAAACTGGAGCTTGGAGGCCCGTTTTCTCTGGCAGAGCACTCGGGCCACAGTGAGTGGCCACAGGGACCCCCGTCACGAGTGACATCGAGCTGGCCATGCCCACTCCGGCCCCCGAGGTCAAACACAACCTTGATGTGGCCCTCAATGAAATTTGAGTTAGACACCCCTGATCTAGACCATGGGTGTTAAACCTGATCGTATCGCGGGCCGTATTTTGACGTATCACAATGGTTTTTGCCTTTGCGGAGCCAGGGTGGCAGTGGCCTACATGGGCCATATCCGGTCCTCGGGCTGCCAGTTTGACAGGCCTGATCTAGACCATGGGTGGAGAACCTGTGATTGCATAAATGTTGCTGGCAGTTGCAAGAATTCCTCACAATTGGCCATGCCTGCTAGGACACATGGACGTTTGAAGTAAATTTCCTCCTCCTGAATATGAAACACCCACACATAATATGTAATGCATGCACTTTGCCAGCAGTGCATCAGATCAAAACAACCCTCACCTTTTTACTGATTACAGTCTCTAAACTGCAATAGCAGCTGAACTGAGGAATGATCAAGGCAGCTTTTTATGTGAAGGAAGGGAATATCATAAACCGATTCACTTTATAATTTGCCAAGACAACAGAGGACTTTGAGTGGGGGAATAGTGTTAGAGAGAAAAGTTTGAAGTAAGTGTTTGTTGGTTTTTATTTGTATCTTTTCAAGAATGAGGCGGGGAAGGGATCATCTACTTGTTACTCAGAGCTTCGTCAGTGACTTAAGTTATTTCATTGTTTAAAACTTTCTAAATACCAACAATGCCTTGATCTTATTCAGAAAAAAGGTACTGTACTATTGAAACCATACCACGAAAATATCACTGCAAGCCAGTAGGAAGAGAAAATCGAACTGTAAACTCCCTGTTTCTAAATATTAGGAAAAGGTATAGCAAAGGCAACTTGTTAAAACCATTCTTATTTCAAACATAGGCACTCACAAACAGATCTCATGTCTTTTTTGGGGGGAGAGGGGGGAATTTGGGCTGGATATGAGAGGGGCACACACTTATAATGATAATATAACAGTGAAAAAGTCTACAGAACTGATTTGCTTTCCTTGAGCAATGCAAAAAACAAAGCCACAAAGATGCCAACATAATTCTGCATTCCTCTCTTTGTGGCCTATTAGGTCATTGTGACACAAGCAGAAATTCGAAACCCTTCCCAGACAGCTTGGCAAGATGGAAATGTCTCTGGAGAGTCTCAATCATCCAAGAAGTCATGGCTGTCCCAAAGGCGCTTTTTCAAAAGGCAACGTTTCAAACTTTTGCAGGGGTTTTTTTTTTCCCCCTTTGAAAACGTTTCACTTCTCCTCCAAGAAGCATCTTCCGTTCCGATTCACAGAACTGAGGAAACTCCTTGGATGAGAAGTAAAACGTTTTCAAAGGAAGAAAAAAAAAAATCCGCAAAAAAAGTTTGAAACATCGCCTTTTGGAAAAAAGCACCTTTTGGGGCAAGATGGAAATGCGTAAGAAATGCCAGTAAAGCTAGACAAGAATTCTCACTTCAGGAGGCAAAGACAAAAAGGCTTTAATAGGTTAAAGTAAGAAAGATACAGCAAGTGCCATAGCAAAAAAGAAAGAAGAGTTACAGATTCCAGCTCCGTCCCATTCAGCTGATGCCTGGCCTGGCCCCCTCCCCTCCCTCCCTCCCTTCCCCCACCCCTCCCCACCCCCTAGTTCCTTCTGGCACAGGTATGGAAAGGGAAACCAAGGGTAGAATCAGGAGGCAGTGCAGTCTTCCGAATGCTTTGATCCCTACGGGAATGGGGAAAAGATAGACAGGGAAAGAGCACTTTCTCCAGGTTATGGAGCGACTTGGCACAAAAGGGTTGCCACTTACAACACCCAACTTGCCTGCCATCCTGATGGCCCTTACACGTCACTAGGAAGGTGGACCACGGTAGTCATCCAGCAAAGCACCTCTGAACAAAAAAGGCTCCAAGCCTGCCTATCAATTCATCAAGTGACAGAAATGGTCCAGGTCTCTCTCTCTCTCTCTCTTTCCCCACCCCCACCCCCGCCTGGTCCCCACAGTACAGAAAAATGGCAGGGTTTTATTTTTATTTTTTTTTCCTTCCTTTTTGTCAGTGATTGCAGGCAATCTTTGTATGCACATCGCCGAGCCGGAACTCCCCTGGCAACTTCTGCAGAGGGTTGCTAGAGCAACCAATCCCACCTTCTCCGCTAGTACATTCAGGGAGACAAATTACAGCAAGTGATCGTGTATTTAAAAAAAAAAAAAGAAGAGGAAGAATATCAAGTCAACACAATCTTATACAAGCACAGTTTTTTGTTTCAAAAATATTAAAAAGCACCCTCCCCTCCTCCCGACCCCGGGCACACTGGCGAGAACGGTGAACAGCTGGGGCAGCCCTTGCAGGTCTAGCCGCTTCTCATTTCACTCCTGAGCTGTGGCCTCTCTGGAGCCGCCCTAAGGTCGCGGGGCAGAGAGGATGAGAAAGCAAAGCTGTGGATTCCAGCCCTTGGTCTAGAACTGGGAAGGGAACAAAAAGAAACCAGTTAATTCAAAACTGTTATTACTATTGCTCATATAATACAAATTAACCAAACACCATCCATGTCTTCTCACAGAGGTACCCCGCAGTATTATCACTGCCGTTTTTAGGACAGTATCCTACAGCGAGGTATATCTTTCTCCTTCTGTCCTGGCCACTCTGAGAGTGACTGAGAGCGTTATAACAAACTGCATCACTGTTTGGTTTGGTGGCAGCAGTGTCTCCGATAGAAAGTCCATACAGAGAGCGGTAAGGACAGCCAAGGTTATAGGAAGCTCGCTCCCCGTCATTCAGGATACTGCTTATAAGCGCTACATGCTCAGAGCTCGAAGCGTTGTTAGGGACCCCACACCCATTTTACAGTCTGTTTCTGTTGCTCCCCTCTGGGAGGAGGTCTGGAAATATTTCTAGCAGGACTACCACATTCTGTGACAGTTTTGTTCCCTATGCCATCTGTCTGGTAAACTCGCAAGATTTGTTTCTCTCGCCATGTACATGTGTACATCCGAACTAGACTGTGTTGTTTCACCATATCATATATGTGAGTATATGCATAATTTTGTATTTTAATCATGCTTATGTAGTGTATATTAGAGGTGGAGACCCTTTGAGAGCTGTATGCAATGAAATTTTATTTTAATATATGCCAATTAGTGTACACTCAGAGCGATAATAAAATTATTCTAAGTCTAAGCGCTTTTCAAACTTCCGTACCGCAAAACCTGTTTGTTCCAAAAATAAATAAATCCTTGAACCATAATCCACAAAACAGTAGCTGACGGAGCTTCTTCATGGGGAACTAGGCCTACTCTTTTCATAGTACTGGTAGTCCTCAACATATGACTGTAGTGGCGCTTGTCCATCATGGTTGTAGGTCTTAAGGGTCATTTAATAGCCACGTCTGACCCATTTTATGACCTTTTTGCACTAGTCTTTAAATGAATCACTGTGGTCATTAAATGATTGCCACAGTAATCAATCGTTTGCTACTGTTGTTGATTTGCTGAAAACCGAAAGTGTTGCATTCCACAAAACTGTCCTAAAATATGGTCACAGGATCCCAGGAAGCTGAAAAATGTCCATAAATGCAGCTGTGTTGCCCAGCACCAGACGTCTGACCACGTGGCTGCGGAGGGCTCCAAACACCAGAACTTCAGAACCAGGTCATAAGTCCCTTTTCTCATCAGTAGAGAACTACCTGTCACCTGTTTAGGGTACACTAGTCTAGGAAACCAAAGTCATGCAGGCCAATAAGATGATGGTAACAGAACTTTGCAAATCTGTGTTTTCTCCCTCCTTCCTTCTTTGCGAGAACTAGGGAGGCTTTTTTTGTTTGAGACATTTTCTCAAATTATAGTTCTGTCCCAGACTCAGAATCCTATGGTCTTGACTGTTGCCTAGGTGACAGCTCTTCCCCCTGTTCCTCTCAGTTACTCCTTTTTCCTGTTATAGTGTGTTAGAAAAATGACTATGGATGCCCTACTCAACTATATTTGAGCAAATCTCTTTGTTGTCTTTAATCTTTCCCCAGGACCCCAGGGTTTGCAGAACGCAGTTTGAAAATATCTTATCAGCAAGACACAAATTGCTCTGAATTTTGTAACGGAATAAAATACACCTTTCATTATATTCTCTCCTAAAGCTTTCGCATTTACTGTTCCTAGCACGTCACTCATATTCATACCATATGGAGCATAACATTCTACAAGGAACAATTTGATCCCCACTAGAATTCTTTTCCACAAATGAAACACAAATTTCAACTCATTTTATATAACACTACTTTTTCATCCTGTAATAAATAATTCTCAATGGTAAATTGGTGCAGAACATATTCATTTCAGACTGTGTGATAAGCCTTTAGATGAGGGATTTGAATTTAGGACTCCCACGCTCACAGATAATATTGGGGGTGGGTGGGAAAGCCCTTCTTAATTCTAAAGGTTGTAAAAGACCACAACTCCACCTTCCATTTAAATAATTTAAGTCCTGCCTAATAAATAGCCACAAGAGACTGATGACTTTTGACATACTATTTGGACATCATTTCTATAAGGCAGTGGTGGATAACCTTTTTTGGCTGCTCAGCTGATAATTGCCTGCGGGCTTATATGCCAGCACCCAGAAGGCAATGTGTGCCGGCCCCCCACATCTCCCACACACCCCTGCCCCCCATGCATGCACGCCATACTCGACAATCAATTGTCGGGAGGCAGAGGCATGCGCACATGCGCAGTAGGGCATTTCCGGGCGAGCTCTCGCGTGCCGGCAGAATTGGCTCTGCGTCCCGCTTCCGGCATGCATGCCATAGGTTTACCAACACGGCTATAAGGTGTCTAATAAGCCCTTACATTCTTAAGGAACTCTTCTGCCACAATGCGGGCCCTAGCATTGACTGACAGCTTCATTTCACTGATTTCCTTGTCAATTTCCTCCATAAAATGAATGACAAAGTCCACCAGCTTGTGCTTGTACATCTGCTCTGTGTGGAAATTTGTGATCAAGAAGCTGATGTCATAGCCCTAAAAAGAAAAAAAACATATAGCAAATTATTAGCATCAGTGAAGCCAGGACTCGGCCATTAATTCTTCTATACCGTCGACTATTGATTTAGCATTGATTAAAATAATCTAGCCTTTTTGGGGGGGTGGGGGGGTGGGATCTAAAGACTTCTTGTGCATAAGAAGTAAAGTATGCCATAATAATATTTGAAATCAGTCTATGCTATCTACATAAGATGTTCTACAGTTGAAAAAGAATCAAGAGAGCAGAGAAAATATTCAACTTAATAGTAAGGAAGCATTACCACTTATGCAATATTTATTTGTTTAGTTTATTATTCAACCTCAATCTATTTTTTTCCAAGTATATGTATAACAGACATTATCCTGACAGCTAGCACAAAAACCAAGTCTCCCAAAATTCATTCACAGTTAAACAGACCAAATCAGAGATACAAACAGTGTAATAAAGCCACATTATTTGATTTTGTGAAAAAAAGTTATTGTTACTGATTTAAATATGCCTTAAAAAGGCACACTGAAATTTTAGGCCTGCTGGAAAGCTTAAGATGTGAAATAACCCATATGTTGGTACTACCACTACTGTCAACAGAATTGCACACTTAGAGGACAACAGTGACTCTATATTTCCCACCTCAACTGGTTTCCGACGTAAAATGAAGAAGTTTTCTGCTCTCATCATCATGAACCGCATAAATTTGTGACATAGGATTTTCTCAATCTCATCAGCCTGCCGAAGGAAAACAGGAATCCATGAGTCTTTTCTCCAGCATAAGCTGCAGTAAGCACCTCACCTGTAACACGTGTGACTTACCTGTTTCACAGCAATGCTAACTCGCACAGAGTTGATAGAACCTTCAATTAAGACTTTCTCTTTCTCATTCCTGCTAATGATCACAGGCTGCAAGAGGAGTTCTTTGCTGCTTCTGCAAACCAAGGAAGACATTTTTACACCAGAGACTGGGCAATACAGAGGCCCATACACTCCATCCTCTGGATATATTTTAACATACCCCTGTAACCAGTCCTCATCCCACTCATCCTACTTCCAAACCCACCAATGTGAAATGTGCTTCTCGTGATGAAAATGATACCAAAAACCATCAGTGATGCAGAACACTAGCTGATAGGCTGCTGTATGTAAAATGGGCCGTGGGTTGCATAGCACATTATTTCAGCGACAGGAAAGATGGCTTTACACTTTTTTCTTTTTACAGTTATGTTTTCGGTAGGGTAGACTATCGCTTCTTTTTGAGTGAAGACCGATGCAAAGAATGAGTTACGCAGCTCTGCTTTCTCTGAACAACATCATAATAAATAAATACCTGACGTCTTACATAGCAACAGCAAGAAAAACTCTATGCTGAATTTTAAAACACTCTGGGTGCTGACTGTGGATCAGACCATGATGCACTAATTAGAGTATACATCAGATTGGGGGAGGGGGGGAACCAGAAAAGATCAAATCCTAATGAGATACAATGTAGAACCCAGAACAGCACAAGATTCAGGCTAGAAACAGATTTAAAGACCTGGATCTAGGTATAGAGAACATGAAGAATTGTGGTAAGACGAAGTGTTTTTAAATGATGAAGGTAGAAGAAAGCATATAACAAGAGCCAGGAAACAAGGCTAGCTATCAAACGAGGCCACAGGCATAGCTACGGAGAGAAAAGTGGCAGAAGCCAAAGGAGATCCCGGGAAAACCAGAGAATTTAATGAAAACTTTCACCGAACCAATAAGGAGAGATAAGGCAGTATATTTGAGTGCAGACTGCAGAAAGTAAAAGATTGTGAAGAACAAGAGATCTGTTTAAGCAATTCAGAGAAATCGTGGGAACACGAAAGAGAGTTAATAACGGATCATAATGTTAAAAAAAAAAAGGAAGGATTATGCAGAATAATTGTGTAAGGCCAACTCTCCCATCTGAGAAGAAGAAGAATCACAGGGCTGGAAGGGATCTGGGAGATCTCCTAGCCAAGGGAGGAGTCCTTATAGCATCCCAAACAGACGGTTGTCCAATCTTTTCTTGAAAACTTCCAGCGATGAAACACCTACGACTCTGGGACACAAACTGTTTTACTGTTTAACGCCTCTCAGTGTCAAGAAATTTCCCCTTCATTCCGGGTGGGATGTCTCTTTAACAAGCTTCCATCCAGTGCTTCTTATTCTGCCCTTGGGGAACAAGTCAAACCCCGTCTCTTTTATGACTGCCCCCTCAAGAACCAAAACTGGAAGCCTCACTAGAGCCATACTCTATGGTCTTGTGATTTTGATGCTATCCCTCTGTTAATGCAATCTGTTAGGGCCTGCATTGGCTTTTTGGGCAGCTGGAGCACGCTGTTGCCCAATACTTAAGGGGTGGTCCACTAGGACAGGGATCTCCAACCTTAGCAACTTTAAGACTAGCGGACTTCAACTCCCAGAGTTCCTCAGCCAGCAAAACTCTGGGAGTTGAAGTCCGCTAGTCTTAAAGTTGCTAAGGTTGGAGACCCCTGCACTAGGACATCTAGATCCCTCTCCTAGTTACTACTGTTGAGTCAGGTGCTGCCTGTTCTATACCTGTGCATTTGGCTTCTCTTGCTTAAGTGCAGGACCTTGCTTTTCTCACTACTCAACTGCAGCTTACTGGACACAGTCCATGGCTCTAGTCTGTCAAGATCCTTCTGAATCCTGAATCTATCTTCCAAAGTGTTAACAATTCTCCCCAGTGTGGTACCCTCTGCAAATTTGAGCAGCAACTCTTCTAATTGAGGATGAGTTCCTGGTGCTTGAGGAGAAAGTCAGATGAGCTATAAAACAGGTGGCAAAAAGGAAAGCCCCAAGGGATGGATGATCTCCCAGGAGGCTGGCATAGAAACAATAAAAGGCCATTACAGCCCTCTGCCAACAAATATGGGGAAAAGCAGCACGGTGTGAAGATTATCTAGAGCAGTGGTTCCCAACCTTTTTTTCGCCCCGTACCCCTAAAGAAATTTCACTCGAACCTCGCACCCCCTAAAATTTTGACTTTTAGGAACTACTGAAGGCGTTAAGTAAATGGTAGGATTGAATCTTTTCAGCTATGTATGTGACGGCCACTAAATAACGATACTTAACTCTAAAATGAAAACAAAGTTAATCCATTGCATAATAAATAAAAATGCCAACATATAGCCAATATCCTATTATTTACCTGGACTTTTCTCGCACCCCCTGGAATATCGTCTCGCACCCCCCAGGGGGTGCGAGCACCCCAGGTTGGGAACCCCTGATCTAGAGGGAAAATCAAATACCTATTTATCTATTAGGAAAAATTAAACCAATGTTCTGATATGCCAGGATATTGTTGAAAACTCTCTTACAAAATAGAAGCCCTCTAAGAAAAGAAGAGAAAGAACAGGGAACACAAATCTATACAGCTGATACTAGGTGGGCGATGGAAGCAGCAAGAGATAATCAGAGCTCTATTACTGCTTGCAAGATAGAAACACTGCTGCCTTTGATAGTACCATCTAATGCAACCATTCCAACTGCAATGCTCTATTTGCATTTAGCCCTATTTGCATTTTGATATTACTAATCTGGTTCACATGTGAGACTGTTTAAATATTTGCCTAGACTTTTACTCTCGTGATTCAGTTTCTTGAAATTGAACTACAAGCATATTCTTGGCAATCCAGAATTACAGAGCTTCCTCTTTACACAATTTCAAATAGGTTGTTGGATCACTTTTCTCTAGCTGCAGGTGACTGCATTCTAAAACGCACAGTAATTTGCACAGATTTCCAGGGACATCCTATAACTGCTCCAAAATACAGACACAGAACCTTAACAAATGTTTCCAGCTCTAATTATAAACAGCTAAACAAGTCCAAGTAAAATGGATGGAAACTGTCCGTATGCAGCAGCAACAGCCTTACAACATTTGATTAATTAACACAATTTTACAGAAAACTATTGCAAGACATATAGTCAGCCAGATTCCTAAATTATCTTGAGGAACTGTGTTTCAAAAAGACAGAGGAAAGTAGTGAATCTTACAAAAATAAAGCTCTCATCTATTAAATCAGGCCATTGGTCCATTTGCCAATTTGGTTTTTTAAGGAAGGGCTTTTCCAGCTGAACTATAGGCCTTCGTCATTGTACTCCTTTTCTTGGTAGAGCTTATAACTAATATATTCTATGTGCCTGAAGATGCTACAAGAATGTTTTAAGGAACAATCTGCAAGTGAAATCTATGAAGTGTCAGGACGGGACTGGATAGGAACCCACACAGAGCAACTATTTTATGCTAATTGGGAAGGGATTATGATGAGGGTTCGGGTGAGCTAAAAGGCCTCAAAAAGTCTTCGAAAGGAAATACAGAAAATACAAATGGAAAAATGTAAGCAAGGTAGACCTTGACAGCAATATGATCAAGACATGAAGTACCGTATAATATAGGGGTGGGACAGAATGGAGATTGAGCTAGTAAAAGAAACTTTTTTCTGCAGCACATATACAGTATATCACTTCAGATCCAACAGCAAAGCAGCAAAAATGCTCCATAGATTTATACAGGAGGATTTTTTTACACTGATTCCATCTAATATTTCCCTATTTGTGTCAACTTAAGTAAATAAAAGTTCTAATAAATGAGAGCAGTGCAGCATATTTCTACTGAGGCCACATTACATGGGAAGCCCCCAAGCAAAAAATTGGTCCCTAACACTGTCTGGCTTGTGTTCTATAGCAACTCATATTCTGAAGCTTGGTCAACAACTTTCATTAATAGGATATATCAGGAGCCCCCAAACTTGACAACTTTAACACTTACGGACTTCAGCTCCCAGAATTCCTCAGCCAGCTGTGCTGAGGAATTCTGGGAGTTGAAGTCCACAAGTCTTAAAGTAACCTAGTTTGGAGACCTCTGGAATATATTAATAACCATCACTGTATCTTATGGTCCCATGTTTGAAATTTGAAAACCACCTCAGATACATTTTAGTTATCTAGATATTTAATGAATTAATGTCTGTCATGCCAGAATGGCAATAGCCCATAAATGGTACATTCCATAATTTGTTAGCTGAACTTATTGCAGGAAAAATTAGTGAGTCCAATATTGACTAGGCTTGTCATGTGATGCATGTAGACTAGATTTCCTCAGATGGGTGCACAGTTAATGTTTTTATGTCACCTAAAATACTGTTTTATATCTATTAAAATGCAACACACATTAATCCATAAATTCAATGTAGGAAAAGACAAGACAGACTGACTGGAGCTGAGATAATTGTAACATGAGTTCACTGTATTTTTTTAAGTGCCAGGTAATGCTCAAAGAACTATCCATATAGTATTTACAAAAAGAAATAAAGGCAATGCTGAGGAAGGTGCAAAGGAAATGTATAAGCTGATAAGCCATTTTATATCAGCAGCAGCCATTAATGACCTGTGGCTACACCAGGAGCCAAAGGTTTATTTAAGAATCACTAATTTGGAACTAAGCAGTGGTATGAGGCAGTATCCCAATAGGACAGTATAATATATAACAATATAGAAACCATGAATATTAGGCTGAAAGCTATTGCAACCGTAAAATGAAGCAGACCATAAACAGAAGCAAAACAAAAATAAAAAATAAAATATAACCTTATTGGTGAACTAACAGACTCCAAAGCTCAAGATAAATAAAATAGCGTTTACAATTTCCAGAAGTATTTTGCGGGGTATGATTGTATGATACAGTACTATGAGAAACCTCAGAAAGTGTAGGACAAGAGAACAAAAGTGAAAGATGTGCCGAGATTCTTTATACTAAAAAATTAGTCCAACAAATTAATTGAACATTCTTTCTCTGGTTCCATGACAATATATAGGACGTGCCATTCATTTTGACACTTCCAAGCCGTTTTCACAATTTCCCATGCTATCAAATTTCTGTCCATCTATTCTCTATACATTTATACCCTATCTTTTTAAAATACAAGTAGCAGCCAACATGCCCAATACTCTTTCCTCCTCTGCTTTTCCTCACAACCACCCTATGAAGTGGCTTAGGCTGAGAGTACAACTGGTCCAAAGTCACCCAGCCAGCTTTCAGGCCTAAGATAGGACTAAAACTCAGAGTTTCCTGGTTTGTAGCCTGGTGCCTTAACCATTAGACCAAACTACCTCCCTTTATCTTTAATAGTTTTAAATAACTATTAAATACCTTTAAATTAAATTAAAATACCTTTAAATATCTTTGACCTTAACTGCCCCTTAGGCTTGCATGTGCAGCTTTGATAAATTAGGGTGGATACACATAGCCTTCAATTTACAACAGTTCACTTAGTGACCAAAGTTACAATGGCACTGAAAAAAATGACCTATGACCATTTTTCACAAGTATGACCATTGCAGCCTCTCCACAGTCACGTGATTTACATTTGGATGCTAGACAACTGACTCACATGTATGATGGTTGCAGTGTCCCAGAGTCATGTGATCCCCTTTTGTGACCTTCTGACAACCAAGAGCCAAAGGGGAAATCAGATTCACTTAACAACCGTATCACCAATTTAACAACTGCAACAATTCAAGGACCAAATGTGGCGAGAAAAGTTGTAAAACGGGGTGAAGCACCCTTAACAAATTTCTCACTTAGCTACATTGGACTCAATTGTGGTCGTAAGCTGAGGACTACCTGTATTCTTATTTTAAAAGCCTATTTCCAAATCCAATTTCAGAAGGAGGGAAAAGCTACACCCGATGAGGCCATGATAAAACTTTTTGGACACAGTATGTCACGGGTGCCAAACTCAACCGCATCACATGCCGTATAGTGATATTTGTTTTGCCTTTGCAGGTGGGGGCGTGGCCTGCGCATGACACATTCGGCCCGCGGGCTACCAGTTTGACACCCCTGCGGTTATGTGGAGACCCAACTCTCCGGAAAAAGGCCTCAACAGTGGGAAAGGTGCAAGGAAAGTGTAGGAAAAGAATGACCAGCAGCAGCAAGGCGGACAGGTTCAGCTATAGCGGCAATGAGCACACCACCCTTGAGAGGCGTGAAAAGAACAGGATTAAAAATAGAAAATATCTATATAGCTGCTGGGCAGGAAAATGATTTGGGGGGGGCAGGAGATTGGCGTCCCATCCCATTCTCCCCCCCCCCCCCCCGCACAAGCCAACACATAAACCCCCCCCCCCCCCCCACTGAACCTTCAGGCACAGACCTGACTTCCACCTCGGGTTTGTTGTGCCTCTCTACCACCTGGGAGGAGAAGTTCTCCAGGCACAAGGCAGCCTGCAGGGTGGCACGCACTGCGTTGAGGTAAGGGCGCAGAGTGGCTGTCTGTAGGAAGGAGAAAAATTGGAGGGGGGGTGGAGAAAGCAGGGGTCACTGATTTGGGGAGATCCTCAGCCCCCCCCCCCGGGTCCTTTGCCAATCCTCCCCCTTCCTCCCCCACCCCTTTCCCGTCCAGCAGAGATCTTCTCCCCCCCCCCGCCTCTCTCTGACGTCAGCGCTTTCCAAAACCACAGAGGCGGGCTTCCTTTCCCGGGGTTCCCTGCCTCCGATCCCAACGCGGGATCCGGCGATCCGGTCTTCGATCCCGGCCGAACCTCGCCTCGCCTCGCCTCTCTCTCTCTCCTGCCGCCTCCGCTCCCATCCCGCCTCGCCATGGACCGCTCTCTCTACCCACCTCCAGCCCGCCCGCCCCTTTTTTTTAAACCCTAGGCAGGCCTCCATATCGTCAAGCCCACCCCGACTCCCGCTCGCCCGCGTCGCCTTCGGTCCCTCCAAAGCCCTCCGCCCGCTCACCATGGCAGCAAAGAGAGACTAGCAGCCGCTGCAGCCCCCGAGACCTGGTCCAGAAAACGGAAGCGGAAGTGGCCTCCACCAAACAAAGTTCTCCACTTCCGCACTGGATGGCCCGTTCCAACACGCCCCTCCCCCGGGTGAGCGCGAGGGATCTTCTTAACCCTCTTTTTAAATTATTATTGTTGAGGTATTCGCAACACGCCAGGCGGCGGATAAAGTGTTATCCATTACGGCAGCGAAGGAGACCGAAACGTCTCCCGCAGGAATAGAGGCACATTCATTTTCCTCCTCTCCCCCCCCCGTTTTTCGGTGAATATGGTATGACCCATCCTCCCTGCCTCCATATTTGGCCAGGAGAAAGAGGGTCTGGGTGGGGTCAAGAGGATGCCATGTTAAAAAAAAAAAAAACGGCTCCGCGCCCTCCGGCGGGTTGGTTTGTAGCCAATGAGGGCGAAGTAAGAGGGGGAGCGTGTGCCCAATGACTAGGCTCGACCGCTGAGGCGGAAGGGGCGGAACTCTCTGGGCAGAGAGATTTTGTGTGTTGTGTGGCAGATTTCGGCGTGATACTTTTCCCATCACCCCTCCCCCCCTCTCGCCGCTATGGCGGCTGGGAGTCAGCCTCGCGCTCGACCGCTGCATCTCCGGGGGATACGAGTCGCCCCTCTTCCCTTCCTGATGCGCTCCGTATGGGTGTAACCCGGAAGGAGCCTCTGGAACCGGAAACTCGCCCAATAATTTCCCCCCCCCCCGCCTTTCTCCAGCGCCCCCTCCTGGCTTGTTTCCCCCCCTCATTCATCATTTGTCTCTCCACCGTCCATAGTTCTTATAGTGCTTCCTTATATCCTTGTCTAAGCAGCAGCATCAGGCTCCAGTTCCCTCCGTCCTCGTTATTTTAGGACCTCGTCCTCTCTGGGCAAAAGAATTCCCCCAAATTCCTTGTCTTCGCCTTCCCTCTGCCAGGATCGTTCACTTCCTTAATCTCGACTGCGGTAGCTACCCTGTCAAGCCTGCATTTGCCATAGCAGCCCTTCAGTTCTGGTCGTCGTTTGTTTGTTTTAAAAAATAACGTTTGTTTTTCCACTCTGTGGATTCTTCCCAATGCAACGGTGCCTGCAGTGATGCCTCCATCTCGGCAAGATTCCTGGTTGTGAAGAACTACTTGTCTCCACTATTTATGTAGGGTAAGATTTTGGGGGATTGGGAATAAATTCAAATAATTGCTGTTCTGCTGTTAGGTAGCAAATTGTTGATGTTGCTCTTTTCATGTTTGCATATTGTCTTTTCTTTTTTTCTTTTTCCTTTTCTTTTCTCAGGCCTGGCAACACCATGTCTGAACTGAAAGATTGCCCCCTTCAATTCCATGATTTCAAGTCTGTGGACCATCTGAAAGTGTGCCCACGCTATACAGCTGTACTGGCCCGTTCCGAAGATGATGGTATTGGCATTGAAGAGCTTGACACGTTACAGTTGGAGCTTGAAACATTGCTGTCATCTGCAAGCCGCCGACTTCGGGTGCTGGAGACTGAAACCCAGGTCAGGTGGTAATCGAGCCCTCATAGAGAGGAGGCCCTTCAGCTAGAGTCTTCCAGTTGCTGTTCTTTCTTTTAAATATAACGGATCACACGGTCCTTAACATCTGTGAAAGGCAAGTCATCTTCAGAAAGCAAGACTGTAGTGAAGTCTGCTTTCTAGATGGCAGAGCCCATTTGGCTCCATGCCTTTAAAGATCACCTGAGAAACTGTTTAGAAAAACTACACCTGTGTAGTTTTTAGACAAAAGTCACACCTAGTTCAGATGATCGTGCCCTTACTTTGCTGCTGGAGGATTTTGTGTCACGGTTAGCTAAGAAGTTAGCTTTCCAAATGGTGACAGAAAAGAACAATTGTAGCTCACATTTGAACTATGGGGTCGTTGGTGCTGAGAGGTTGGTTGTTTTCTTGCAGATGTTTTATTACCAAATTTGGTAACATCATCAGCGCTAGTTTAATCTAGTGCTTGTCAAGTGCACCAAGACATTCCTTGTGTGTTCAACCGCACTTGGCCAATAAAGAATTCTATTCTGCTGATGATGTTACCTACTTTGGTAGGAAAACGTCTGCAAAAAAAACAACCAACCAACCTCAGAGAGCACTAAGGACCCTGCTTCCAACATGCATTAGCTTAACCACACAACACAGAATTGTAGACAAACTATTGTTCTGTTCCATCAGGGCTCTTCTGATGTTAGTAAGAATTCCATAATGTAGCAGTCCTGCTAAAGAACCCCTTTTTGGATTCCTCTTTCCAAGATAGGTGTAGGTACCTTGCTATATGGCCTTTTAATCTACCTCTTTTCTTCCTTCATTCTCATCAGATTTTGACAGATTGGCAAGACAAGAAAGGAGACAGGCGGCTTCTGAAAATTGGCAAGGACCATGAGGTTGGTCCTTCTATCAAACATAGCAAGCTCAAGAAGCAGAAGCTAGATGTGAAAGGAAGCCACAGCACTCCGGGACGGCCCAAATCCAAGAACCTGCAGCCTAAAATTCAAGAGTATGAATTCTCAGATGATCCAATTGATGTGCCTCGTATTCCTAAAAATGATGCACCTAACAGGTAACTATGAAAGTGACTGCTATCATCTATCATCACCATAAGAATCTACATTATGAAGCATAAAGAAGAAATAGGTGTATAGTTCAGTAAATAGTTACAGCAAGAATGGGCAGCCTCCTGCCTTATATTCAAAAGAGGTGACAGAAAAAAAAAATGCCTGCAGCTAAACATACCACCCAGTTTGCCATCCCTTGTCTTAATATCTGGCAATTATTACTGGCCCTCATTACATGAACTGCACTATCAGAATAAGTGCTGTGGGACTCTCCACGTGTTGAACTTCAGTTCCCATAATTCCCATTCTCAATATGACTGGAGGCTCTTGGCTGGGAAAGGCTTTATACTGCTAGTGCCAGCTAGAAAAGGTTCTAGCTTCTTAGTAATCCGGATTTTAATTAATCAAACATTTATTGTCAATGCAGAACATGTGTTCAATTAAATTGAAATGAGCCCCCTTGGTTCTGGCCCTGCAAGTCATAATGTGTTACATTGGGCTGTCATATTGCTTATTATAAGCAATCTTCCTGAACTATGATTCTGTTTCCTTCTTACTGTTCATGCTCATAGATTCTGGGCCTCAGTGGAGCCATACTGTGCTGACCTCACCAATGAGGAGGTTCGTACCTTAGACGACCTTCTTAAGCCACCTGAAGATGAAGCTGAACACTACAAGGTAAAAAAGCAGAAGCATTTCATTCAACCTGTCCTAAATTTGGATTGAGTTAATTCTCTGTATATTCCTCATGTAAAAACCGTGTTGTGGTACTTTGATCTAAGACAAATTCTGTATTGGGTGAAACAATAGGACTAAAAGGCTGTTGGATTCTATATTGACTTTATTGGAGCACAGGGCAAGTTACTCACATGTTGCTAAACTACAACTTAACAGCTCCAATCAGCATGACCAAGCAAGAGGCAATAAGTGTTTCAGTTCAGTATTTGAAGGACTACAGATTCTCTGTTTCTGACCCAGAGGTTCCTGATAATTTTGATTGCTAAAATGTGTATTTTGTAAAATATGTATTGTTGATTTGTCCCGATATTTTCTGAGGGTCAAAGCTTTGTAGTTGTTCTCAAGCAAATACGTTTTCTAAGAATTTTAAATAGTAGCATTTCCAAATTTGGATGGAGAGAACAACCTTTTTCCTTTAAGAATCCCAGAGTTACAAAACAGAAGGCGGGAAAAAATCACATGCCCATTTATCTATGGAAATTCTCAATCATCCAGGTCATGGTTTTGTCCCAAATGTGCTTTTTCAAAAGGCAACTGGACTTGGTTTTCCCTTTGAGAAGTTTTATTTCTCATCCAAGAAACTTCAGTTCTGACTGAATGGTGGAGAATGGAAGGATTTATACTCCTTGCAGTCATCTGGTCAAATCTTCTTGGAACTGCTGAAAGGACAGTTGGGATATAATACCACCTATCTCCTGTTTACAACACAGTCCTTTCAGAGGTTCCGAGAAGGTTCCACACCCATTTGTACTTTTCAGGTGACTCTGAGGGCATAGATAAACCTCCAAGTGGCCTCAACGACTATCAGAAAGAGTGCTAACGACCAGATGACTGCAAGGAATATAAATCCTTCCACTCTCCACCATTCAGTCAGAACTGAAGAAGCTTCTAGGACGAGAAGCAAAATGTCTTCAAGGAAAAACAAAAAAGTCCAGTTGCTTTTTGAAAAAAAGCACCTTTGGGTCCAGTCACTTGTCCAACTTTATTTCTCACTTCCATTCTCCTCAGTGCTTCTTAATCTCTCCTCCTGTAGAATGATAAAGGGAACCCTGATGGTTCCATTAGTGGAATGGAGGGCACAAGACTTGGAAAGTTGCAGGAGAAAAAAGCTTTGTTTGCAACGGTTGGATGGCTGCAGTAAAAATGCCTTTGCTACTCTTTTTGCCCTGATCTTTGAGGCTCCCTGTCTGGAGAAAACGTGTTTTCCCATTTCATTTTATCTATCTCTTTTTAGTATCTTCTCTGGCTTATCTTGAGGAAATTCAATCTACACCGACAAATGGGATGACATTCCGAACCATGATGGGGAATGAAGAGTATTTTTCTCCCACCTTCACTGTAAAACTCCTTAGATCCATTAGGGAATAAGGATATTGCGCTACAATCATTTAAAATGGAAAATTTTGGAAGGGAGGAAAAAATAATTTGAGTTGAACGGAGGCAGCCCAATTAGAATTAGATCTGAAAAACAGGGACAGCATTTGGCTACATGTATGCACTGAGGCACCGCTGAATTGTTCGGAGATATTTGCCCTTTCTGGTGTGTGAGCTGGCTCTCATTTATGCACCGTTGTCCTGTTCTTGCAGATTCCACCCTTAGGAAAGCATTACTCCCAGCGCTGGGCCCAGGAAGACCTGCTGGAAGAGCAGAAGGACGGGGCTCGGGCTGCTGCTACTGCTGATAAGAAGAAAGGCATCTTGGGACCTCTGACCGAACTGGACACTAAGGGTATCCTGAGCTATTCCCTGACATGTTTTCCAGAATAGAAGAGACTAAAGATGCTGTTTTACTAGAAAGCTCTGTTAGTTTGCTTGCAGAAGTCATGCTTTACAAGTAGTCCTCACTTAATAGCAGTAATTAGGAGTGGAATTTCCACTGTTATGGGATGCAGCCGTAAATTATGATGTCAGGTGTCCGTGGCACTTAGCAATGGCAAGTCCTAGTTACCGACATTAAGCATATCAGCATGGTCATTAAGGATCTCATATAACCATGGCCGCCAATTTCCTGCTGGTTTCCCCATTGACTTTGATTGCAGAAAGCTGGCCGAGAAGGTTATGTAACTGCAGATTGCTGCAACAGTCGGAAATCCAGACTGGTTGCTGAGTGCCTGGATTATGATAATGTGACCATAGGAGTATTGCAACCTTTTGGAACTTTAAAGACCGATCATAAGAGCCACCCATTTGTCGCCACTGTAAGTTGAAACACTTGCTGAACAAGTAGTCATTAAGCAAGGACCACCTGTGTAGGGAAAGTGGGGAAAAAAATTGGTAACCCTATTGTCTACTTCAGCTCCTTGGTTCCGGGAACTATCATTTAGCAAAAAATGGAAAAAAAACCAGAGATTTCATTATCTCTGCTTTATGTGTTGCTCCGGATCAGTGTTTCTCAACTTTTGGCAACTTTTGAAGATGCCTAAGCTTCAACTCCCACAATTCCTCCGTCGGTGAGGTTGAAATGAAGCCCAGTTGAGATTGAGAGGTTCATCGATTAAAATGAGCATAGTATGTCGAATAGAGTCAGTCTCTTCTGTTGAAGGTTTAAGTCCCTTCGTTTTTAATAGCATGGCAAGAACCCCAGAATTGCTCGCTTGCAAAGTGCCACATTATTGCCACTGATCATGACCCCGTCCTTCCTAGTTCTTAGTTGCTCCTTCATTCCCTCCTCTCCAGATGTTGATGCTTTGTTGAAGAAGTCGGAGTCCCAGCATGAACAGCCAGAGGACGGGTGCCCTTTCGGACCTCTCACCCAGCGCCTCCTGCAGGCACTTGTAGAAGTAAGGAATGAAGAAAAGAAAAGAAAAGAAAAGAAACCCAGCCAGCTTCTTCAGCTCCAGCAGGCTCAGATTTTCTAAGGGAGGACCTGTTGAAAAGAATTACCTTGGTCTCGGCTCCTTTTCTCTCCAGTCAATCAGAAGAGACCTTGGAGGCCTTCTAGCTAGTTCAGCCTCCTCCTCAAACAAGAGGCTCTATACCAGGGATGTCAAACCTGATTTCACTGAGGGCCGCCTCAGGGTTGTGTTAGACCTCGGGGGGGGGAGTGGCCAGGTAGGCACGGCCAGCTCGATGCCACTCGTGTTGGGGGCACCTGTGGTGATCCCAGCAGGGCTGGGAGAGATCCACTTTTGTTAGTAGTTTGTTTTTCTAGCACTCTGTCCGTGAAAATGGAGCCCGGGGGGCCCACACACCCTGCTCCGGGGTTCCATTTTCCGCTGTGACGTCCTCCTGCAGCCCTCTGCCAGGGAAAAGGGCCAATGCGCACGGCCCTCCCAAGCTCCGTTTTTGCTGCCAGAGACACCGTGGGCTGGTCCTTCACATCTGGCCCAAGGGCCTTGAGTTTGACACTCCTGCTCTATACCATTTTAGACAAGTGGCTGTCTAGTCTCTTCTTAAAAACCTCCAGTGATGAAGCACCCACCTCTGACAGAGCAAGCTGTTCCCCTGGTTAATTGTTCTCACTGTTAGGACGTTTCTCTTTAATTCCTGGTTGCCCCTCTCCTTTGATTAGTGTCCATCCATTCTTTTCTTGTCCTGCCCTTTGGTGCTTTGGAAAATAGGTTGACTCCCTTCTCTCTCTGGCAGCCGGTCAAATACTGGAATACTGCTATCATGTCCCCCCTGGTCCTTCTTTTATCCGAAATCCTGCAACCGTTCTTCATATATTTTAGACTCCAGGCCTTTGATCATCTTAGTTGCTTTTCTTTGCACTTTTTCCAAAGTCTCTTATTTTGTAATGCCGTGACCAAAACTGGATGCTGTATTCCAGGTGTGGTCTTAACTCTAAGGCTTTATAAAGGGGTGCTAATATTCCACGTGGTTTTGATTCCGTGCCTCCGTTTATACAACCAAGAACTGCGTAATCCTCTCAATCTACCTGTCCCTCTAGGAGAACATCATCTCCCCTATTGAAGATTCGCCTATTCCTGAAATAGCAGGCAAAGACTCTGCAATCGATGGTGCTAGCACTTCTCCCCGCAGCCAGAACAAGCCCTTCAGGTGAGCGTAGCAATTCTTTCCTTTTTGAAAACCTATTTCGTTCCTTAAAATATTTGTCCCATTCCTCCTCATGTTTAGCTGTTTAGGAAGCATTACAGAATATCAGTATAATCCTAAGCAGATCTATTTAAGGTAATTCCTGCTAAATTTCATGGAGTCTTTTTGCTTGGAATACAGAGAACGCCAACCTTGCCTGCCTTTCTCAAGGCCTTCAGGGTAATGTGCGTTCCTGTCTGATATAATTGTTTTGGTTGTTGCCTTGGTGGAATTTGTAATGTTTTGTTATATTTTTAAGATGATTTACTTCATGTTTTTTGTTCAGTTGCTCCTAGTCATGTTTTAAAGGGTGGTTGTCTAAATTAACCGAAATAAGTATCTGTATAGCTTTGGAAAAATCTAACTGAAGAAAAGTAGCATGTAAGGAGAATAAACAGTGTAAATAGAGATCAGATTTAATGAACTAAATTTGCTAAGGATGCTGAAGAACCTGGGACTGACATTTATGAAAGTTGAAACAAATAAAATAACCCCCCAAAGCTAAACAAGGTAAAATGGCTAACTGCTTGCCATGCTGAAAATCTGTGAAGAGAAAGGCAACACAGAGGGAGGAATATTTGTCCAGCCAAATGCTAAATTCCACAGAAGAGCAAGCAAAACAGGGAGTTACATTCAAATAAGCAATGCAAAGGAATTGAGGATGACCGCAGAACCAGAAGGGCAAGAGATTATTTAAGGAAAATATAAAGATGAAGTCAAGCACAATAAACAAGCAGATAAGGCAAATAAAAGACAAAGCAAAGATCAACTGGAGAAATAAGCTATGTAAAAAAAAGCATGAAATTGTCGTTCTCCCCCGTTTGATGATGCGTGCAGAGTTAAGAGTCAGAAAAGTGAAGTTTAAAAAAATTCCAGAAAGGATTGCTCACAACAGCTACACTAGTTGATGCTACACTAATATAACCATTTAAAACCCTGCCAGGTGATGCAGTTAAAGTGATACAGTGCGTATGTGTGCAGCTGTGAAAAACAAAGCAGTAGCCAAGGGACTGGAAAAGATCAGTTTATATTCCATTACCAAAAAAGGACAGTCTTAAGAATGCTTAAACTATTAAACAATTGCACTTCTCTGAAAGTCAGCTAAAATAATAATCAAGATTTTATGATCCAGACAATCCCTGGAATGAGAACTGTCAGATGTACAGCCTGGATTCAGGAAAATTACAGGTTTCAAAATCAAAATGACTTATTTGTTCTATTGATCATATAAAGGGTTTTGCTTGTGTAAACCACAACAAATTGTGAATAGTCCTTAAAATCAGACCACCTCAGCTGTCCAGGGCAGAATTTGTCTGATGAATATGTCAACGGTTAGACTACACAAATGACTCAGAATTTGAATAGGAGTATGCTAAGGCTGATGGTTGTCACTTTTATTTAAGTTATGTATAGAAAATACCACAAGAAACGTTGCATTAAATAGAAATTGTAACTATAACCACCAATAACCTCAGATGAGCTATAAGCAAGGAATATTTATGAGAACTCTTGTGGACAAGAGAACAAAAGCTAGTCTGCTGTTTACTATTTTTTAAAGGCTACAGTAATGTAAACCCGGTGCAGAAGTTGAAATTCTAGCTGACTTTTTCTTCCTAAGCTCAAAAAGAAATCACAAGAATAGTGACTGGTAACATGAACATCACTACTTTCGAAGCAAATGCCCAGGAAAGCTCAACCATCAGAAAGGTTGTGTAAAGAAAACCTGATGCTTTAAATTGTTTTGCAGAACATTGTTGACCATACTTTGGACCTCAAGAAAAGCAAGGGTAGGTGAAGTAAAACCAGACTAGCCAAAGGATGCTGCAATCAAGCTTAAATGTTTTGGACACAAACCGTGAAAGCAAAAATCATTAGCAAAGATTCCAATATTTACAAAAATCAAAAGTCCAACAGCTGACCTGATACCATCACTGACAAAATAACCAGGAACACATAAGAAATCAAAAGAAGTCGGTACCAACGGTCATCTATAGGCTCACAAAGAATCAGTGGCAAGTAATAGCTGAATAACAAAAAAAATATCGGCACATAAGAATGGCGGTAAATTACATAAAATAATCAGTAGTATAATACAGAGATAAGACTACTTTAAAAATAGGCAATGAGAGGACAGTAATATTGGCCCCAGGTAATGAATTTCAGGGAATGTTCCGTGGCTCAGCACTTAAAGACATTGAGCTTGTCAGAAAGCTGACAGCCTGGGTTTGAGATGCAAAGAAAAAAATAAAAATAGAAAATTAAAGGAAGGAAAAGAAGCAGGGAAAAGAGGGTGTGAAATACAAGGGGGACTCAACTGTTTGCTTTTACACATTAACATAACTCTAGCTATTTCTATAATGACAAATCGTTCTGATCAACAGAAAACCAAAGTCAAAGTTTCATATTTTTTCATCACAAGCACAACCTCCAGAAATGATATCCAAATGAGACTATATTTTCCTCTTTGAATAAAATAATCCATTTTTAACCATTCCTGCTTTATCTTCCTTGCTATAGAGATAGTATGTATTTTTCTATTTGCACCTGATGCCCCCATTTTTATTTAACAAGGTTCATGGTATTCTTTCAAATGCTTTGACCTTTTTCAAAGACTCCTTTCAGTGCCGTTGTAAGCTTGAACGGGTCTCTAAACGAACCGTTGTAAGTCGGGGACTACCTGTAATGCCGCTTTGGTTGTCTTGTCCCCTTCAGTGTACCCCACACAAAATCTCTTGAAGGCCGCATCAAGGAAGAGCTGATTGCTCAAGGCCTGCTGGAGTCAGAGGACCGGCCGACGGAGGATTCGGAGGACGAAGTGTTAGCCGAGCTGCGGAAGAGGCAGGCTGAGCTCAAGGCGTTGAGTACTCACAACCGGACCAAGAAAGTTGAGCTGCTCAGGTGAGAAAGAGAGCGAGAAGGAGAGAGAGAGAGAAAGAGAGAGACCAGAGACAGGTTGTGATAATCCACTCCTCAGGGCTGCTTTGGTGTTGCTGTTACTCGTTGTTTTTCACTGGCTTTTTTTGTTTTTAACCCTTGACTCAGAGGTGGTATTCAGCAGGTTCTGGCCAGTAACGGACATTTTGAGTAGTTTGGAGAACCAGAAAATCCCACCTCTGACTGGCCCCGCCCCCATCTATTCTCTGCCTCCCATTGAGTCCCAGCTGATCGGCTGGGTCTTCTTTCATTGCCCCGCACAGGAGAACGGAGCTGGAAAGCAGGTTAGTGGGGTGGGGAAGAAATGGGGATTTTGCAGTATCCTTCTCCTGCCACGCCACGCCCACAGAACAGGTAGTAAAAACGTTTGAATCCCACCACTGCCTTGAACGTTTCTTCTCTGAAATGGGAGGAAATGCTGGTAGTCCTTGACTTACCACCACAGTTGAGCCCAAAACGTCTGTTGCTAAGCAAGAGAGTCGGGAAGTAAATTTTGCCCCATTTTACAACTCCCCCAAACGGGGGGCAAACCTTCTGACGTGAACTCGAAAGATTCCTTTGTTAGGAGCCCCAGCAAAACGTTTCTCTCTCAGTGGAGGCTAACAAGTCCATCTGGCCGGAAGATGAATAGCTGGTCTGCCACATCTATTCATCTCCGCCCCCTGCCTTTTATCCCCAGAGCTAGGGTGGGACTTCGTTAGCAGTGGTGCTGGCTCTTCCTTCCCAAGGATCAGCCCACGGATTTCCACTGCTCTCCTCTCCTCTGCCTTCCGGGCATCCACCTGTCAGGCACTGGACCCAGCTGTTCCTCCTCTTCCTCATCAGCCACCTCCAAACCTGGGGGCTGTTGACTCTCCACCTGAGAGCTGACGGACGGCCCCAGTCTCTGCCTCTGTCTCTCTCTGCCAGCTCCATTCCCTCTTCCCTTTGGAGCTCCCAGGTTGTCTTGATGCTGACCTTGGCTCCCACACCTTCTCCTCCTCTGATTTGGCTGCTGGAGGGCCCAGCAGCTGGCAGGCCACAACACTGCCTCGTTAAGTGGATCACAGCAGTTGTTAACTTAGTAACACGGTTGTTAAGCGAATCCAGCTTCCCCCCATTGACTTTGCTTGTCAAAAAGGGATCCCAGTAACCCCCAGTGCCAACTGAAAAGAGACTCCTTTGGTCTTTTTAGCTGCCAGAAAAAGGAAGTGGGGGAAAACAAAGCATCCCTTAAGTGCCTAGATAATCACCCCTGTAGCCCCAAGTTGTCGGAGCATAAGACGGTTATTGGAGAGCATGATGGATGACTCTTGGAGACGGATGTGTCCCATTGGAGAAGTCACATCCAGAGGGTGGGGAGGGAAGACCAGGGTCAAGGGGGAAATGTATGATGTGATTTAGTATCGGCTGCACCCAGCCACGCGCCACCATGGCAATTTCTAATAAACCAATTAATTTTTTTCTGAGATGCGGCTAGAGACTTTTGATTTGGGTGAGGGGTGATTCGTTGGAGCCCTGACACCCGGGACAATGCAGTCGTCTAATTAAATACGAGTTGGTTGCCAAGCGTCCGAATTTTGATCATGTGACCACGTGGGCGCGGCAACAATCACATGTGTGGAAAAACCACTCCTAAGTCACTTTTTTCCAGTGCCCTTGTGCCTTTGAATGGTCACTCAGTGAACCGTTGTCAGTCAAGGACTTAGCCGTAAAGTCAGAGCAAGGAGGCGAGGATCCAGGGATGACTCAAGAATTTGGTCTTTTGTTTTTCCTTACAGGCTGGCCAAAGAGGAACTTCACAGGCAAGAGCTGCGGCAACGCGTGCGCATAGCTGACAACGAAGTCATGGATGCCTTCCGCAAGATCATGGCCGCCCGGCAGAAGAAGCGCACCCCAACCAAGAAGGAAAAAGATCAAGCTTGGAAGAGCCTCAAGGAGCGCGAGAGCATCCTTAAGCTGCTCGATGGTTAATGCCACAAGGCGCCCGGCCAAGCTTCTCCGTTTGAGCCCTAACGGAGGCCCCAGCTGAAGGGGAGACGTCAGCCGCAGGTGTAGACTTATAGCCGCCTCCCTCCCTGGTTTGTCATCACACTTCTTGCGCTATTTCAGCCGAGACGCTGGACAGGTTGGCTTCCAGCTGTGTGCCTTCTCTTTCTGGGCGTGGCTTTGAGCCCTGTGGTGAAATGAGCGCCCGGATTGCTTAAAGCGGCGGTCCCTCTTTCGACATCTGCAGGGGGACAAGTTACGCTGCGGCGTCGAAGACGAGACGGAACAAAACCTTTTATTCGTCTTACCTACCAAATACCAGGTTTCAGGATCCGTCATCAGCATAAACTGGAACCGAAGTTAGATATTTTTTTTTACTTTTTTATTTTTGGTCCTCCTTCCTACTGCTGCTCTTCCTTTATTCGGGTTAAGGAAAACAGCGCCTTGAAAGCTATAGGCACAACGAAGGTCAAGTGTGGGAGCATGATTTCTAAAAGGCCGGTTTTTTTTCTCGAGTTGGGGAACGATTTATTGACTCTGCGGCTGCACCAGACGTATCTCACCAGCAACAAGGGCTGAGCTAAGATGGAACAGCCAGGGAAGTCCCGAGGTGTTGGGGAGAATTGCGGGTGGTTTAAGTGGATGCCTGTCCTATCCGTAGGGCCTCCTCCTCCTGCATTTCACTGTTCAAACCCAAGTTACAATCCAAACCCTGTCAAGGAAGAGGTGTGCATTCCTTGGCTGGGCATAATTTTTGCAAGGCAGCTATGAAGTCTTTACTTCCTATTTTGCTCGTTGTCTTCCTGTGGGGATATTGAGGGTTGCACGTTCTCCCTTCTAGCCCCGCCTAGAAAAGAGTTGTCCTCCGTGGAAACAAGCCGAGAAAATGCCAGTGGGTTCTGGAGCAAAGGGCTGAGCAATCAGAACATCCAAATGGTCCAAGGGGGAAGAAAAGGATTTCGGGATTTTGGTGGAACGGGGCTGAGTGAACCCAATCCTGCCCCATACCGATTCCAGAAGCACACTATTCAGGATCAACATTGCAGACAGCTAGAAGGGCAGTCAGGAAATGCAAGATGGTAGGAGGAAGGAGAGATTCCTCCCCCACCCCCACTCTGTATTTTTAACCCAACCTCACCCAGAAACTCCCAAGAAAGTGAGGAAATAAGCTGGGAAGAAGCCTAACTTGAAAGTCTTTCGTCAAAAGAGATGTGGAAGAATCGCTCTTCCGTGGGCCATTTGCAATCTGGGCAATGAACCACTGTGGCTCCCGTGGTTCTTTTCCTGCAAGCTGCGCCTGGGTTGAATCCATTTGGGGAGCATTTATTTCCACCAGCCATTCAAGCAGGCAAACTGTATGAAACAACTGGCGGATGGGTGATGAAAGAGCACAAGGGCGGGACCTGGCCATCTGCGTCTCTTCCTCACTTGGGTACAGATAAATCATCACCCCGGAGCCTTGCTTGTCTTCGTTAAAAAGCAATGGGCCCTTCAGTCTGCCTGCCTGTCCCATCTCTTCCTTGATTAATTTCATCTTTTGGCTTTAGGCTCCTTTTGCATCCTCGACTGTTCCAGGATGACCGTGTCCACTCTCCTCAACTGAAATCGATCATAATACAGTGCTGTATGGAGTGGGAGCGGGAGGTAATTAATTAATTCTGTGTTGATAAGCAGTTGGAGAAGAGGCTTTGAGCACATGTTCGCATTGGCCTTGGATTATATCTGCCTGTTGTGTGGACAGACTTCTTCCACCACTAACCTCCTTCAAAGATTTGACTGATCCAGTTTTCTTACGAAGCATATACAGTGCTTTTTTAACCCTCTTCCCCAGTTTGGACTTCCTTTTGCTTCCCCGTTTACCAGCAAGTTTTCAACCTTCGGTCCATTGTGTGAAGATTTTTCAAACACCGTTGCTTTGAAAAAAAAAACGTAAATGGCTTTTAGGGTAAGAGTTGGAAAATAAAAAAATACATCCATGGTGATGCTAGGTACAAGAACTGGCATTTGCAGAAAAGATCAGAATCCTCCCCAAAGATTTAATAAATCCAGGAGCAACTGGTAGCTGTGGCGTGTCTGATTTCTCCCCTCCCCCACAATTCTTTGAGGAGGGTCTGAGAGTTTGTAGGGCAGGGTGGTGATGCACAGTAGTTGAATGGCTGAATGTCTAATTTCACGCAACATGTTGACTCATTGTTAAATATTCTGTGCGGGCATGTCCAATATATTGAACTAAAAGCTCATCAAACCGATTGGGTTTATACAGTACTCTAAAGCAGGGGCTGCCAACCTTTTCGACCTCAGGGACCACCAAACTCATAATTTTAAATCCCGGGGACCAATAATATGTATTTTGACTGATGGTGGCTTGCTGACGTTTGTGGGGGAAGAGAGAGAGAAATGATCTAACCTTTCTCCCTCTCTCCCTCACACACAAACACACAGAGGCAGGGGTGGGATTCAGATTTCTTAACAACCAGTTCTGTGCGCGTGGCCTAATTTTTGGGTGTGGCCTGGTGGTCATGTGACTGGCTGGGCATGGCTTGTATGTAAATATAAATATGTAAATATTGAATTTTTTATATAAAAAAAGCAACTTTTACCCAAAATCAGGCAAAGCAGGGAGGCAGATTGAGTTGCTCACAGAATCATTCAGAGATCCATCTATCTGCCATGGGCTACCTGAGTCGGTCACATAAAATTTGCTTGCAGTGATTCTGCACTGAATAATAGAAGCTTCAATCCTAAGGAGAAGATCTAAAGATTAGCTAGGAAGCAAGAAATCCAACAATTTCCTGCTTTCTGGCTAATCTAAATCTCCTGGCACAGCAGAACAGCTGATGGTGGGGTGGGGAGGAAAAATAGCAACTTAGCAGGCAAGTTTGCCAGGTAAGGAGTGCGTGGGCGGGAGCATCCCTGCGGGCCGTGTGGGTGGTGCAGCCTTGTGTTCCCGTGCAGCCTGGATTCATTGCTTTTGGGGGGGGGTGCTCTGGGGGTGACCACCAAATTTTTCTCGCGGTCCACCGGTGGGCCGTGGCCTACCAGTTGGCAACCACTGCTCTAAAGCATCTCCCAAAGAGTTAAAAGTGAAGTTAATACGTGGGCTGGATGTGGCTGTTTAGCTGCCTGGTGATCATAGTCAATTTAATGAACTCACGTGATTTCCATATAACAGGATGATTGACTGTTGAATGATTATGTGCCATCAAGTCATTTTCGACTCCTAGCAACTGCATAGATTTTCTCCATGACAATCTATTCCTCACCTGTTCTTTCATGTCTCCCGATGATGCATTCATTGCCCCTACGACTGAATCCATTTACCTTGCAGCTGGTCGTCCTCTTGTTCTCTTTTCCACCTTTCTCAGGATTGGAGCTTTTTCCAGAGAGCTGGGTCTTCGCTGAATGTGTCTGAAGCTGGTCATTTGTGCCACGAGTGGGAATTCTGCATTTATTTGTTCAATAATCTATTCATTTGTTTTCTTGGCTGTCCTTAACAGGCTAGGACTGCGAAAAGTTTATGTGGAATATTGGCTTTACGAAACATTCCTAAAAAAACACCACTTGCTTTCCTGTGTTCTCTAAGATTGAAATGATTGGCACAGAGTGAAGATATGATAAAACAGAAATGGGGATTGTCACATAAATTTTGCTCTTCACAATGGTTATTTTGGAAAGAAGGGGAAATGCTCCAGATACCAAAACTAGATGCTTTCTTGATTTATTTTTAACAGGAATTATTGTTTGCTTATTCTGTTTATTTACAATTTTTGTCACCTGCCTCAAGCTATAGATTCTGGGTGCGATGTAAAAAGGACAAAAATAAAACAAGGCTATCCCAAAATAATTCAAAGATATAAATTCTCAACACATCACTCGGGATTAAAAGCAGAGAGAGGAGTAGCGTTTTTTGGCAGCTTTATAAAAGCAACAAGCAAAGAACTTGGAAATTGTACAGTGTAAAAACAACATTTCTGTTTAGGTTCCATCCCAAACATGTAATATTTTTAAATCTCCATCTCTTGTCTTAACAATTTATTCAACCTCTATATCTGAGGATTGTCATGAAACAATTCATTAGCTTCACTGGACAATTTTCTTCCGCTTTTCAGAATATTTCTAGTTTACCTCCAGCTTGCATCACTATCCTTCATGTTGTTCAGGGTCCTCTTTCAGTAGTCCAGCCTAATAGCCTGCCAAACAATAGTCTACTAGAAACTTACTATGAGTGTAGAATTGATAGGAAGAAGATCCAGACATGTTGCCTTGAACTGGAGGGAAATGATAAATAATAAAAAACAAAAGCCAGTGTGTTAAATGGTTTCTAGTTATTTGTACTTTGCAGTCGAGCACTAAGTGGCTTTCAGTGTTGGTTGTCGTATCTCCCCAAAATATGGGAGAATTTAGTGGAGATGACCTAAGGCAGGGGTCTTCAAACTTGACAGCTTTAAGACTTGTGGACTTCCACTCCCAGAATTCTTCCTCCAGTCATGTTAGCTCGGGAATTCTGGGAGTGGAAGTCCACAAGTCTTAAACTTGCCAAGTTTGAAGACCCTTGACCTAAGGAATCCAAGGAAGATTACTGAATTTGAGCTGATCTTAGAGACATCATCACTTGGCACCCTGCTATTGTGTTGGGACTACAACTCCTGGTAAATGTTCTTCAACCAATGCTGAAAGACTGGGATAGGCCAACGCAACTGGAGGATGTTAAACTGAAGAAAGCTAGACTGGTATGTAAGGATCTAGGTATTAGTGGCTACCAGTTCTCAACTGATGATCTTTCCTGGTAACTATACCAGTTGGACACCTGTCCTGTCCAGTACAGCTCAGGCAGGAAGGCAGTGGTTACTGTAAATTACCTGTAGGGGAGGGAAGGTGAACCTGTTAAAAAATGAAAGGGATCTCCAAAGCGAATTTCCCAGGTAGAAATTCATCCCTGCACCAAAACCTCTACGGAAATGGTACAGAATGCTTTTGTTCCCAAGTGTGTCTATGGAGATTCTCAGTCATCGAGGTCAGGGGTCTCCAACCTTGGCAAATTTAAGACCTGTGGACTTCAACTCCCAGCTTTGCTGGCTGAGGAACTCTGGGAGTTGAAGTCCACAAGTCTTAAAGTTGCCAAGGTTGGAGACCCCTAATCTAGGTCATGGTTGTCTCAAAGGTGCTTTTTTTTTTCCTCCAAGAGGCCACTGGACTTTCTGGATGTTCTCTGAAGATGTTTCTCTTCTCATCCAAGGAGCTTCTTCGGGAAATATGAGCCAGCAGTGTGTAGCAGCAGCCAAAAAAGTTAATGCAAACCTAAATTGCATTAACAGAGGGATACAATGGAGATCAAGTGAGGTACTAATACCACTCTATAAAGCCTTAGTAAGACCACGCCTAGAATACTGCATCCAGTTTTAGTCACCATGTTATAAAAAAGATGTTGAGACTCTAGAAAAAGTACAGAGAAGAGCAACCAGGATGATTAGGGGACTGGAGACTAAAACATATGAACGGTTACAGGAACTGGGCTTGGCTAGTCTAGTGAAGAGAAGGACCAGGGGAGACAGGATAGCGGTCTTTCAATATTTGAGGGGCTGCTACAGAGAGGAAGGGGTCAAGCTATTTTCTAAAGTGCCTGTAGGCCAGACAAGGAATAATGGATGGAAACTGAACAAGGGGAGATTTAACCTGGAAATAAGGAGAAACTTTCTGACAGTGAGTGTCCCTCAAATCAGTGTTTTAGGACAAACTCTCTTCATACTCTACATAAATGACCTCTGTGATCATATTAAGAGCAACTGCGTTCTCTTTGCTGATGATGTAAAGCTATTCAACACCACAGACAATACTACTACCCTCCAAAAAGACCTTGACTATGTATCAGAATGGTCAATCAAATGGCAACTTCAAATCTCAGCAATTAAATGCTCTGTCTTACATATTGACAGAAAAAAAATAGAAAATAAAATACAAGCTAAATAGTCAAGACTTTGTTGAGGGTCCAAACTTTGTCAAGGACCTTGGTGTACTCATCTCTAATGATCTAAGTGCTAGAGCCCACTAAGTACATAGCCAAAAAGGCATTAAGAGTTGTTAATCTAATCCTATGTAGCTTCTTCTCTGGTAATATCGCACTACTAACTAGAGCATACAAAACATTTGCTAGACCTATACTTGAATACAGCTCATCAGTCTGGAACCCATATCATGTATCTTGATATGGACACAATTGAGAAAGTCCAGAAATATTTCACAAGAAGAGTTCTCCACTCCTCTACTCGTTGCAGAATACCTTATGCCACCAGACTTGAAATTCTAGACCTAGACAACCTAGAACTACACCGCCTTGAGTCTGATCTAAGTATAGTACATAAAATCATACATTGCAATGTCCTACCTGTCAATGAATACTTCAGCTTCAACCATAACAACACAAGAGCACACAACAGATACAAACTCAAGGTAAACCGCACCAAACTTGATTGCAGGAAATACGACTTCAGCAACAGAGTGGTCAATGTCTGGAATACTCTACCTGACTCTGTGGTTTCTTCCCCAAACCCCCAAAACTTTAACCTTAGACTGTCTACTATTGACCTCACCCCCTTCCTAAGAGGCCTGTAGGGGGCGTGCATAAGCGCCCCAATCCCCTGTCCTATTGTTTTTTTTAATTTTTTCTTATAAGTATCTATCTCATGCATTCAAAACTATATTTATTCTTATACCTGTATCTTGTAAGTGATTGGCAAATCAAATAAATACTAAATAAAAAAAATACAATCAACCAATGGAACAGCTTTGTGGGAGTGCCATCACTTGAGACTTTCAAGAAGAGATCTGTCAGAAATGTCTGACAGATCTGTCCCATCTGTCAGAAATGGTGTAGGGTCTCCCGCTTGGGCGGGGGTGGGGGGGTGGATTAGATGACCTACAAGGTCCCTTCCAACTCTGATTATCTGTTATCTGAGCTTTTTCAAGGGGCCACTGAGACTGACTGATTTTTCTTTGCAGACGCGTCTCGTCTGGCTTCTCCTCCAAGAAAGCTTCTTCAAGCTCTGATGAAGCTTCTTGGAGGAGAAGCGAAACCGTCTTCAAAGAAAAAACCAGAAAGTCCCAGTGGTCTCTTTGGTGGGGGTTGAGGCGGGGGCGGGGCGGGGAGGGGCGGGGCGGGGAAGCCCGTTTGGGATTTCATTCCCAAGATGCGTCTAAGGTTTTGGAAATCCGGGAAGAAAGAAGACAACCCAGCAGCGCGCTCCTTTGCAGAAATCGCGCCCTTGCTCGGCTGCATCGAAGAAGAAGAAGAAGAAGAGCGGCGGCTTCCTTGCAAGAAGAGGAGAGGAGGCTCAGCAGCAGGAGGCAAGCAGAGAAAGCGAGTCAGGGCCGCAAGGGTGAACGTTTACTGCGCCGTTTCCTAAATGCAAAGGTTACTCCCGGGCGGACACGCGCTCGCCTGAAGTTTATGAATGGGGCCCTCTTGCAATTCTGCCCCAGCGCTTTCTCTCCTCCAGCCCTTTCGTTAATTGGACTTTAAACCCCACGGCCGGGCCGTTCCCACCCTCCGGGGCCGCGGATTGGCTCCCTTTATAAGCGACCCGGCTCCTCCCACTCGTGCTGACACTTCGCGGGTGGCTGGTGAGCCAAGCGCAAAGGCGAGGAGAGAAGCGCGACCGAGGAGGCTCCCTTGGAAAGCTCCGGCCACGACAGGGCGGGGAGGGGCGGGGTGGGGGCCGCAAAGGACTCCTCTTCTTCTTCTTCTTCTTCCCGTCCGGACCCACGTTTCCCCGGGAAGCCGCCGGACGGACCCCCTTCTCCCACCCCGTAAGTGAGCCCGGCGGCGGCGAGGACCAGATGGGGCAGGGATGGAGGAGCGCTGTGTCTGCGTGGCATTGTGTCCGTCCGCAATCGGCTTGCCTATTGCGGAGAGTAGCAGCGGCGGCGGCGGCGGCGGCTAAGAAGAGTCCCAGGTGTTTTTGCCTTGGCTCGGTCCGCAGCTGCTTCTGGCGGCGGGCGGAGACAACCCTGCAGGGCTGGTGGTCCGCTTTTGGCTGTAGGATGCCCGCCCGCCCACCCACCCATCCCCAGGGCCGTTGAGTAGGATTAGCGGTGGACTTGTTGTCCCTCTCCGCCCATCCTTTAAAGCCGAGTTGCTAAAGCTGGCGGGGTAGGATCTTCCGTTTTCAAGACCGCTCCTCTTTTACACCCTTACTTGAGAGAGTAGTTAGCCCGGCTGAAACGGCGGGACTTATGATGGTTGGAGGAGCCCAGGATTGGGGTGGTGGCTTGTGCAGTTGTCCCTCTTGGTTAGGGGCACTTCAGCTCTCTCTTTCTCTCTCTCTCTCTCTCTCTCTCTCTGTGGACGCCTTTCCTTCCCTCCCTCCCTCCCTCCCTCCCGGCATTGCTTGCCCGCCCTGTGAGTATCTCCTGTGCAGGGGAGGTGGTGGGCCTATGCTGGCACCTGCGTACCTGGAGCCTTGGGTTGCAGCAGGGAGTGTTGAAAAGGATGCTCCCAGGAGTCCCTGCCCACATGGCCAATGCAGAGATTATGGGGAGAGTATAGCGTACTCTGGGTGCATGAATGAAAACAGCAGCAGGTCGCCTGAAATGTTCAGCTGATTTTTGAGCGGGTACAATGAAACCTGTACTGGATTCTACATCAGGCGAGGATCCCTGACCATCACCTGCTCACGCCTGGGCACATGTTATTTCTTTGAATGGATCGACTATCTGTAGGCTTTGTGCGGAGACCAAACTCTGGACAATATGACAGGCTTTTTTGTGGGGGGGGGGGTGCTTCTCTACACCTGGGAGGTGTGCAGGGAAGATCGGATTATTTTCCTTGAATTGATAGGTTGGTCAATATGTCATCTACTGATTTTTATTTATTTATTTAATTGGAAAGACTCACCTGAGTAGAAAACAATATGGGTTAGAACTTGGGCTTTGTTGCTTCTTTGTGTCTGTGTGCAGGCATGCAGGTTTTGTGTGTGTGTGTGTTTCAGTAAAGGTAAGCTGATGATTGTCACAGCTCCTGCCCGTCTTTGGGTGTGCGCATTATATAATTGTTTTGTAGGTTCTTTCAGTCATCACCGCTCTTTATGAGTGCGGTGTCTAGCTTGCTTTCTACCACAGCGGCCAATCTTTGTGCTATCTATCTATCCCATCTCAGCATCCTCTAATTCAGCTGCGGTTCCCCCTCCCAGCTGGTTGGATATGATGGATTTTGTAGTCCATCACACAGGTATGATGGAAAGGCAGTGAGCTGAGAAGTGGGCATATCCGAAACCTTGGCAAAGAATCGTCTGCCTTTGCAACTCTCTTCCCTCTCTTTATTCATATCGAATGTTAATATCTTCTCCATTCTTCTTTCGACGTTGCTGTGTGACCACACAAAGGTGACAAGACTGGGGTTTGTCACACTGAACATTTCCTTGGCTCAGAGATCTCCTGGTCTCAATGCACTGATCATGCTCTAAGGAAGACAATGGGGAAAGGACTGCTAATGCGAATCACCAGATTAATAAGGTAGATTGCAATCATGGACAGCTTCCTAGCTGTGCTTGCGTTGTCATCATAATCAGTATGACTTGCCTTATAGGTTTTTCCCCTACCTTTTTTGTTGTTGTTGTTGTTGTTTTGTTTTCTGAGGGAAAATTGAGCCCTGCACAGTTCTGTTTAGCTTCTATTCATCTGGCCAGATCTTGCAGTTGTTTGGCTGCTGCTGTTGAAAATCAAAATTAGTCAGCTCCAGGGATGTCCACAGACTAAGGTAAAAAAAAAAAAAAATTATTATAAGATGGTGGCTCTAGTCTAGCCCAATACTCAAAGCCCCACCCCTTTTTATGTGGACTTTTGCATATGATACACAGAAAGGGGGTAGGGTGGGGTGTGCTGCAATCACACAACCAGGAGGTTATTTAGGCCTTTTTTTCACCACCTCCTGTGAACATTCCTAAGCAGCTTCTGGTCATTCTGTTCTACCATATGGCTTCCACCAGAGATAGACCAGGTACTCCCCTTCTCAGCTTTCTTGAGACCGACAGGCAGGTGCCGCCTCTCTCACATCTCCAATAGGCACTACGCAATGTGTAAGTTTGTTTGTTTATATATTTATTTCAGAGGTCTCCAAACATGGCAGCTTTAAGACTTGTGGACTTCAACTCCCAGAATTCCTGAGCTGACATGACTGGAGGAGAAATTCTGGGAGTTGAAGTCTACAAGTCTTAAAGCTGCCAAGTTTGGGGACCCCTGATTTATTTGATTGCCAACTCATCTCCCCCACCCCCGCCCCAGGCATTCAAGGTGGCTTAACATGAGGATCTCCGCAACCCTATATTCTCACAAACAGGATCCCTGGGAGGTAGGCTGCGGCTGCAAGGGGGACCCAAAAGTCCATAAGTTATCAATAACAGATAACACATAATCAGAATCGGAAGGGACCTTGTAAGTCATCCAATCCAACCCCCCACCCAAGCGGGAGACCCTGCACCATTTCTGACAGATGGCAGTCCAATCTCTTCTTGGAAGTCTCAAGTGATGGCGCTCCCACCACTTCCGAGGGCAATTTCTGTTCCCTTGGTTGATTGTTCTCACTGTCAGAAAGTTTCTCCTTATTTCCAGGTTAAATCTCTCCTTGTTCAGTTTCCATCCATTATTCCTTGTCTGGCGTTTGGGTGCCTTGGAAAATATCTTGACTCCTTCCTCTCTGTGGCAACCCCTCAAGTATTGGAAGACTGCTATCCTGTCTCCCCTGGTCCTTCTCTTTACTAGACTAGCCAAGCCCAGTTCCTGCAACCGTTCTTCATATGTTTTAGTCTCCAGTCCCTTAATCATTCTTGTTGTTCTTCTCTGCACTTTTTCTGGAGTCTCAACATCTTTTTTATAATGTGGTGACCAAGACTGGATGCAGTACTCTAGGTGTAGTCTTCTTAAGGCTTGATAGAGTGGTATTAGTGCTTCCCTTGATTTCGATTGTGTCCCTCTGTTAATACAACTTAGAATTGCATTAGCTTTTTTGGCGGCGGCTGCACACTGCTGTCTCATATTTAGCTGGTTGTCCACTAAGACTCTAAGATCCCTCTCACAGTTACTGCTATTGAGCCTGGTTTCACCCAGTCTATATGTGTACTTTTGGTTTTTCTTGCCTAAGGGTAGGACTTTACTTTTCTTTACATTGAATTTCATTTTGTTAGATACGGCCCGATATTCTGGTTCTTGAGCCTATCTTCTTGTGTGTTAGCTATTCTTGCCAGTTTAGTATCGAGCCTCGGCGTAGGGAGGAAAATCCAACACAGGACAGATCAATTTACTTCCATGAATTAGGGCTGCCCAACTTGCAGGTGTGACTCTGGGGCAGCTAACATTGGAATTAAAAAACAACAACAACTGAGCCCAGAAAACAGCCCAACAAAAAAATAAAAAAAGGAAAGAAAGAAAACAACAGAGCAAATCTGAAGGCAATCTTTCCGTTAAACCCTTGTAGAATGGCCTTATATAACACACCCTGGCTCAACGCCTGGCTTAAGAGCCTGTTCTTCAAAACCCGGCTCGGGAAGGGCAGCAGAGTCAAGTCCTCAGGATATCAAGGGGGAGGGGAGAGTGAGTACAGATAGTCTTCGATTTATAAACAGTTTCTTTAGTGACCATTCAAAGTTACGACGACGTTGAAAAAAGTGAGCGTTTTTCACACTCATGACTGCTGCAGCATCCCCATGGCCATGTGATCAAAATTGAAGAGCTTGGTAACTGACTCATGTTTATGAAGGTTGCAGTGCCACCTTTTGCAACCTTCTGATCCTAGAATGAGGTCAAACTCCTTTAACAACTGTCTCGCTGAACAACAGAAATCTTGGGCTCAATGGTGATCATAAGTCGAGGACTACCTGTATACTGTTCTACCGAGAATAGAGAAGCTGCACCTTCTAGATCAGTGGTTGCCAACCAGTGGGCCGGGGACCACTGGTGATCTGTGAGAAAATTTTGGTGGTCCGCAGAGAAATGTCACCCCCAAAGCAATTAATCCAAGCTGCACGGAAACACAAGGCTGTGCCGCCCACATGGTCCACGGGAACACAAAGCTTGCGTCGCTTGCATTGCAAACAACACAAGGTAGTGAGGGGAGGAGGGAAAGGGCAGAGGGGGGAACTTGCCCCACATGCCCCATGTGCCTTGTCTGGCCACTGGGCTGCTTCATTCCGCTTCTTTCTTCTTCTGCTTTTGGCTGCATGCAAGGAAAGCAGCAAAAGTCTTTCTTTCTCTCCCCCAAACTCTGCCAGAAATGAGTCTTTGGGATCCTGCAAGGCATCCTGCTCCAAGAGGCTGCACCCGTGCGACAAGTCTCACAAAGACTCATTTCTGGTGGAGTTTGAGGGAGAGAAAGAAAGACTTCTGCTGCTTCTGCTGCTTTCCTTGCATTAAGCCAAAAGTCAGTCAGTCTCTCTCTCTCTCTCTCTCTCCCTTCCCCCCCCCCCCAAGAACAGAGCTGGAGACAGTATCCTGCAATCACAAATAAAGAATGATTGATTGGCAGGAAAACGGGGTGGGGGATTTTCCTGCAGACTTTGGGGGGCATTTTCCCAGGGTCTCTGGTCCACGAGATTTAAAATGATGAGTTTGATGGTCCCTGAGATCCGAAAGGTTGGCGACCCCTGTTTTAGATCTCCTTAGATGCCATTCTTTCATAGAGGGGATCCAGAGCATATCAACCCTTTTCGGATCTGGTGGGATGGTCAGAGATGAATAGATAGGCAGTTCCTCCAACGACTTGGCCATGCGCCATGAAGAGCTTTCCAGATGGTAATCCACATCCTGGGAGCCCCAAAAGTTTGTTCTCTGGTGGTATTGCATGGAACATACCGTGATGTACCCATAGCTACCTATGCCACTGCGTTCCTGACAAGCTTTTGAGTGGTCTTCAAAGGAAGCTGGGTGTAGTGGAGTATGTTGCAACAACCAAAGCAGGAAGTTGTGTCTGTAGAGGGCAAGGGCTTCTATAATTCGCTCTGAGCTTGGTCTGTAGTAGCTGACTCAGTGTGGCATGGGCTGCCTGCCTGCTAATGAATGTTGATAGTGTTTGCCATTGCCTCCTTCTGCTATTGCCACGCCTACTTATACCCTCTTATCTTACAGTCTTCTTTCTTTTCGAGAGTCATATCAGGAGTCAGGCGGCCATTTCTGGGCTCAGAAAATACCAGGAGATCTGATAAGATGGCTGTAATAAAGGGATAGCTAGATTTTAGATTGTGGTGGTTTCAATAACAGTCCTAAGAACCATCGACGGCCGCCCAGTGCACACAATGTCACTCTTGGCATTAAACAATTTGTTCTGAGTGTCAAGAATAAACGGGCACCTGTGCCACTATCTTCCATGGGAAATACCTTTAAAAGGTCTTCATTTTGGCACTTTGAGGAGGGTGGGATCATTTTGCGGCCCCTTTGTTAAGCAGTCCGAGTCTATGGTTTACTTGCAGAAAATCTGAGACGGTCATAATCTATTTATTTTATTGATTTTTATTTATTTATTTATTTTTGTCGATTGCTTGCAAGATAATAGGTATAAGTAAAAACATAGTTATGAACACATGGATACATATAAGAAAAATAAAAAATAAAAGAAACAATAGGAGAGGGATGGTAGGTATGTTGGGGGGCTTATGCATGCCCCCTACAGACTTCTTAGGAAAGGGGTGAGGTCAATAGTAGACAGTCTAAGGTTAAAGCTTTGGGGGTTTGGGGAAGAAACCACAGAGTCAGGTAGAGTATTCAGACATTGACCACTCTGTTGCTGAAGTTGTATTTCATGCAATCAAGTTTGGTGTGGTTAACCTTGAGTTTGTATCTATTGTGTGCTCTTGTGTTGTTATGGTTGAAGCTGAAGTATTCATTGACAAGCAGGACATTGCAATGTATGATTTTATATACTATACTTAGATCAGACTGAAGGTGGCGTAGTTCTAGGTTTTCTAGGTCTAGAATTTCAAGTCTGGTGGCATAAGGTATTCTGCAATGAGTAGAGGAGCGGAGAACTCTTCTTGTGAAATATTTCTGGACTTTCTCAATTGTGTTAATATCAGATACATGATATGGGTTCCAGACTGATGAGCTGTATTCAAGTATAGGTCTAGCAAATGTTTTGTATGCCCTAGTTAGTAGTGTGATATTACCAGAGAAGAAGCTACGTAGGATTAGGTGAACAACTCTTAATGCCTTTTTGGCTATGTAGTTACAGTGAGCTCTAGCACTTAGATCATTTGAGATGAGTACTCCAAGATCCTTGACAGAGTTTGGATCATCAACAAGGTCTTGACTATTTAGCTTGTATTTTATTTTCTGATTTTTTTGCCAATATGCAGGACAGAGCATTTAATTGTTGAGATTTGAAGTTGCCATTTGTTTGACCATTCTGATACATAGTTGAGGTCTTTTTGAAGGGTAGCAGTATTGTCTGTGGTGTTGAATAGCTTTACATCATCAGCGAAGAGAACGCAGTTGCTCTTGATATGATCACAGAGGTCATTAATATAGAGTATGAAAAGAGTTGGTCCTAGAACACTGCCTTGGGGGACACCACTATTTACAGGTATAGAATTTGATAGGACACTCCCAATTTTGACCATTTGTTGTCTATTTGACAGGAATGTTTCTATCCAGTTATGCAGGTGTCCAGAGATGCCATAAGAATTTAGTTTTAGTAGTTTATCGTGTACCACTGACTCAAAGGCTTTACAGAAGTCTAGGTAGATTGCGTCTATTGCTTTGCCCTGATCGAGTTGTGTGGTCCATATGTTTTTGCAGTGTAAGAGTTGCAGATTACAGGATAGTTTTTTCCTAAAACCAAATTGTTTATTAGAGAGTGGGTTGTTTATTTCTAAGTGGAGGATGATGGATTGGTTAATAATTGAATCCACGACTTTACAGGTGACACAGCATAAAGAGATTGGTCTGTAATTTTCAACTAGGCTGGGGTCTCCCTTTTTGAAGATGGGGATGACCGTGGCTTGTGACCATAGGTTAGGCAAGGAGCTGGTCCTGAAAGATTTTTCAAAGATTATGCTTAGAGGTTTGGCTATGGCAGTGGATAGCTTTTTTAAGAAGTAGGCACATATTCCAACCGGTCCAATAGATAGAGATGGTTTTAGATTGCGCAGTGCTTTTTCGACATTATCTTCTGTAAAATCGATATGTATTAGATCATTGTAGTCCGTGGTTTGATTAGGAAATACTGAGCATGATCCATTGCTGTCTACAAATACTGAGCCAAAGAATGTGTTAAAGATGTTGGCTTTAATGGTGTCATCATTGCAGTCTTTTCCATTAGGTCCTTTCAGGGGTGGGATGGACCTTGAGTCTTTTAGTTTGTTGTTTACAAAATTGTAGAAAGCGCGGGTGGAATTGGTGTGTGGAAGGTTTTCCTCTTGTTTAATGTGATAATTGGTGAGAATAACAGACTAACTGAGTTGGAGGGGACCTTGAAGGTCTCCTAGTCCAACCCCCCGCTCTAGCAGGGTAGCCTTGTACCATTTCAGGCAAAAGGTTGTCCAAGATCCACTCTTTATTTAACTGCTGTGACAAAGCAGAAGCCGAAACTGTAGTTCCATGTTAACAGTGCAATTCAATCTTTGGCATCTTTGGTTATCTTTTCAAAGGAAACTATGGTGGTATGACTTTGCCTGAGGACTAGATTAAATGTTCCCTGATCGGGCAAACAGTAAATATAGGCAATTGGCAGATCGCTATCTATGTAACAACATACAGAGTTTAGGTTAGGCTCCTGGCCGCTGGTAATCTCACAAGTTCTCTTTTCAGGCAAAGATTCCTTCCTTCCTTCCTGGCATATCTACAGTACACATTGCTGTTTCTGCATCATGCATCCAATGGCTTGTTTAACCCCTTTTGTCCCTTGTCACACTTATCATACCAAGCAACTGTTCCCTGCTATATGGCAATAGCAATAGCACTTAGACTTCTATATCGCTTCATTGTACTTTACGGATCTCTCTAAGCGGTTTACATATTGCCTTCAACAATCTGGGTCCTCCTGTGACTGACCTCGGAAGGATAGAAGGATGAGACAACTTTGAGCCGGTCAGGATCGAATTCCCTGACAGAGAGCAATGAGCTAGCCAGGGATGGGCTGCTGGGGGTTCGCAGGGGTTCAGGAGATCCTCTAGCTAAGATTCTGCGCAGTTCAAAGAACCCCCAAATCCTGGCTGGCCCTGTCCACCCCTCTTCTCAGGAGTCCCCACACGGCCCATTTTGGATGCAGGTAAGTGCAGGGTGCACACGGAGACTTGGGGAGGGTGAAAAACGGGCGTCCTGGAAGTTTGGGAAGGCTGGAAACCTGCCCGTTTCTGGCTTCCGGAAAGCCTCCGGAGCCCGCGGAGGCTGTTTTCGCCCTCCTGGAGGCTCAAGGAAAGCCTCCGGAGCCCAGGGAGGGCAAAAACGCCCCCCCCACCATGGTGCAGGAGGCCGACTAGGCCACGCCCACCATGGCCACACCCAGCAGAGAATCCGTTGCTAAATATTTTTGAAGCCCGCACCTGGAGCTGGCCTGCAATACTGCACTCTAACCACTGCGCTCACCACGGCTATTTGAAAGGAAAGATATGGACACGCCAGGCATAGGTAACTGCAGAAGATAAGAAGGTGCAACGATCCAGATATTGTTGGAGTGTATTCTCCACCATCAATCTCCCCACTAGCCTTGGCACTCTCCATCTCAATCTCACCACTAGCACTAGACAGCTGTGGGTGACGTGAAATCAGCAGTCCCGGTAATCCTCCACTTACAACCATTTGTTTAGGACTGTAAGAAGTTACAACAGCACTGAAAAATGTGACTTATGAGCATTTGTCACACTTGCAACCGCCGCAGCATCCCCAGGGTCATGAGGTTACAATTCAGGGTGCTTGGCAACCGGCTCATAGTTATGGCGGTCGCAGTGTCCCAGGGTCATGTGATCTGCCTTTGTGACTTTCTGACAAGCAAAGTCAATGGGGAAGCCAGATTCACTTAGCTGCCATGTTACTAATAACCATTTGTCTGAAATGGTATAGCACGGGGTTGGACTAGAAGACCTCTAAGGTCCTTTCCAACTCTTGTTATTCTATTCTATTCTGATCTGTTCTTGTTCTATTCTATTCTATTCTATTCTATTCTATTCTATTCTATTCTATTCTATTCTATTCTATTCTATTCCTATTCCATTCCTATTCCTATTCTATTCTATTCTATCTTGTTCTTGTTCTTGTTCTTGTTCTTGTTCCTGTTCCTGTTCCTGTTCCTGTTCCCGATTCTATTCTATTCTATTCTATTCTATTCTATTCTATTCTATTCTATTCTATTCTATTCTATTCTATTCCATTCCATTCCACTCCACTCCACTCCACTCCATTCACTTAACAACTGCAGTGATTCACTTCACTGTGGCAAGCTAGGTCGTGAAATGCGGCAAACCCCGCTTAAGAACAGTCTCACTTAGCAACAGAAATGTTGGGCTTACAATTGTGGTTGTAAGACAAAGTCTGTCTGTATCTGGAGAGTGGAGCCGGCTCATTCATTGCAGCCTAACCTGAACATAAGGGGAGAAAAACCAGTAGAACAACTCTTGCTACATTACTGCAATTAAAGGCCCCTGTGCCATTTGGGTAGATGCGAAATGAGCAATATCTGGAGAGGCAGATGTGGCTGCTATCCTGAACATAAAGGAAGAAATCCAGTAGAACTACCCTTGCTGCATTGCTAAGGATGATCAAAGGCCTATTTGCCATTTGGGAAGATGAGAACATGACGGACCAGCAACCCATGACCATGTTTATAGTATCCTGCTAATTTTTCTGTTGGAAAAATTATTGATAGGTACCAAAATCGATAGGTACCAAAATGATAGGTACCTCATTGATAGGTACCAAAGACTGGATGGAAGAAATAAAGATATTTGGGACTAGGCCAGATATGGATGAACTACAGCCACCCCTCAAAGCTCCACTCATCTAGAATCAATGATGAGTGATGATGTAAAAGTTGTAATTCAGAAATATTGTTAAGAATGTAACAGTGGTGAATATCTGTAGCTCGGGTGTAAGGTGAAGGTGAAGCTTTAGGACACGGGTGTCAAACTCGATTCCGTCACAGGCCGGAGCGTGACGTATCATGACTTTTTTGCCTTTGAGGAGCCCAGGTGGGCGTGGCCTGCCAGTGATATATCCGGCCTGCGGGCTGCCAGTTTGACACTGGTTTAGGAGATGTCAGTGTCAGTTCTTCTGTTTATAAGGACTTTGTGATGGTTAGGACTTGTGATGAGTCAGGTGTGGGTGTGTCAAGTGAGGGCCTCTTGTGATGGGTTAGGGTTGGGACAGAGGTGGTATTCAGCACCAGTTCTGACCAGTTCTGGAGAACCAGTAGTGGAAATTTTGAGTAGTTCGGAGAACCGGCAAATACCGTCTCTGACTGGCCCCGCCCCCATCTTTTCTCTGCCTCCTGAGTCTCAGCTGATCGGGTGGGCCTTCTTTGGTTGCCCTGCACAGGAGAACGGAGCTGGGAAGCAGGTTAGTGGGATGGGGAGGGAATGGGGATTTTACAGTAACCTTTTCCCAGGAGTGGGGAGGGAATGGGGATTTTGCAGTATCCTTCCCCTGCCACTCCCACAAAACCACACCACACCCACCACACCACAGAACCAGTCGTAAAAGTTTTTGAATCCCACCACTGGATTGGGAGACCCTCACGTCACACACCCACACACCTGACCCATCACAAAAGGCCTCATAAACAGAAGAACACCGACACTGACTGTGGAGGCTGATGTGTGTGTTGGAGTGGTTTTGAGGGAGACTGTCTCTCGAAAGAAATGGAAAGTTAGAGATAATTGATGACTTAAGATTTTACTAGCGGGTTAACAACTCCAGTTCCTTTTGTTCACACAATAGATGATCATTTCAGTGCAGCATTAGTATCCTCTAACAAGCGTATGTTCATATGAACTTTCCATTCATAAAAAGCATCATCTGGTGCAGCCATCTTGGGAAAATGACCCTTTTAAAAATACATAAATACATGTCCCTCTCGTTTCCTTTTCCTCAAGATTTTCCTGCGCATTGAAAGCTAGCATCAATTGGAAGAGGAGGACTGAAGAAGATTCTGTCTCCCCAAAATATTGGTTTTCCACAGAGAAAGTTTTTTTTTTTTTAATTTGATATGGTGGAACATTCTCAGACCTTAAAATCACATCTGTTGATCTGTACCGAGCTTGGGAAGGAATCTCCTTTCAGAAGTCTGAACATCCTGATTCCTTCAGTCTCAATGAATGTTATTCGAGTACCTGCTTGCTGAGGTGTGTCTGTCTTTTGGCAAAAAGCAACCTAGCTTGCACTGTGGGAATTTGAGCCAAGAGGAACTTTAATTGCACTCACGTGTAAGACCTTGGTTGGGTGAGAAGGGCAAGAAGATTGTGTCATTGTTTTTTCAGATGCTGGTGAGCAGCATGTGCATCGTAATGGGTTTAAAATATTTAAATGATACCCTTGGTTTTTTTCCAGCCACAGGCAGAGGTTCAGACAATGCAAAAGCATAAACCTTGTGACCAAACAAACCCAGTCTTAAGGTAGCCTTTGCTAAAAGCTGGCTAATAGTTGTGGAAATGCTAGCTGTGCCTCCTATGGAGGCATGGCACCTCCTCTGTGAACCGAGTGTGTGTGTGAGAGAGAAAATATGAGCAGATCTGACCCCAAGAGACCATGTGTAAGGCACAGGAAGGTGCTGTATTTTCAGTGTTTGCAGGCACTACAGCGGTTTCCAAGGAGACAGCTGTAATGTTACCAAACAGGATAAAGTCAGAAAAATATGCTGAAGGGTGCAGAGATAAAGAGGAATTGGGGAAAGGAAGGTTAAGATGAAAGCCCCAAAACTACAGTTCCTCCTGACCCCTTTGGGAAAGGTCATGAAGACTTCGCTGAGGAAGTGTAAGGGTCTTTGAGGCTACAACCTCTCAGAAGGGCAGAGGTTTAGCTGAGGGACTTTCAACGATTTGGCAAACTATAAACCGAGGCTGTGTGTGCTATGCTGATTTTAAGCTAACCCTTTAAGCTAACCCTCCTCAGCCGAGGCAATTACCACATAGGCTGATGTAGCTTAAAACCTGTTCACAGAAGGGAAGAGGAAATTCTTGCTTCACGTTCTAGGAAGAGAGCCATGTTAGTTTATGGTAGCAAAAAAAACAAAACAAAACCAGATTGTCTGGGAACACCTTTTTCCAAATTCTGTTAAAAGGCAGAAGCTTTCAGGACCTGTAGCAAACTTCATCAGATGCAATGCTCCATATGCATGGGGAGAACTGGGCTGAATATGCAGTTTATTCATCAGCCTCACGTTGCCACCCATCCTTTTCTTCTGCTTAATTTCAGGGTGAAGCCTTCCGATGCCTTTGTTCTAATGCCATCTGTCTGTGCTCGGCTAGCTATACCTTGAATTGACTACATTCTGCCCGTTTCCTCCGCTTCAAGCCAGCTGGGAATTGAACAACCCAGCTCTGAGCCCAGGAAGAACCATGCCTCTGGAAGACGATGAGCTCAGCTGGAAAAAACAAGCGGAAGACATCCGGGAAATCTATGAATTTCGGGAGGTGCTGGGCACGTGAGTTTTTTTAGCTCTAGGGCAGTCTGGGTAGAGGCTGTTGCACCAAGAAAGCAGAGAGTTTTGTGGGTTCCACTCAAGAGTGCCAAAATTTGAACTTCAGCTGTTTCATCTAAAAAAAATCTCCTCCTGAGCCTTCTTCATTTCAGCAACCTTAGACTAATTTAGAGAAGACCATGATGGGGAATAGAATTCTTTTTATATTAGGAGGGTAATCTTTGTAAATCTTTTCCTAATTACCTAGTCATCTGCCACGAGATCCAAATCCCAACAGTGTTCTGCCTGCAAGTTTGTTTATTCAACACAGTGTAATCTAAAATAGCAATCCTTGTTGCCTGTTCTCATAGATTGATAGGGTCATTTACAGGTTATTATATTCTACGCAACTCTGAACTACTACACCCAGCAGAAGTAAATATTCTTAATCTTGTTTACTGGGGCTATCTTGAAAGTTTTCTGCAAATAAGCCTGTTGTTGATTGCTGTCTTGAATTTAGCCAGCTAGAATAATGGCTTAGATCCATTATTTGAAAACCATATTTTTTTTTCTAATCCAACTAGAAGTAGGTTAGTTAATTCAAATCTACTGAATACATAGAATCTATAGAAGTGAGAAGACTCAACTTTTTAAAAAGTCGTGGGTATGGCAGAACCTTTGGAGCAAATTGCTGAAAGTTGGGCTACCTTAGTTGTGATAGCTGTTGCGGAGGATGTATGGAAGGAGTCATTTTAAAACTTTCCTTAGCGAAGCCTAGATAAAGATACAGTTGAGGTGCTGGGTTTGAAGTAAATTGGCAAATGTAACTCAAACAATAGTGCCTTCCTGCCATTATCTCCATTAATCTGACTAACACTCCACTTTGGAGTTTAGAATAGAATAGATTAGAATTCTTTATTGGCCAAGTGTGATTAGACACACAAGGAATTTGCGAATACTCTCGGTGTCCATAAAATAAAAGATACATTCATCAAGAGTCAAGAATCATAAGGTACAACACTTAATGATAGTCATAGGGTACAATAAGCAATCAAATCATACTAGGAAACAGTCCATATAAATCGTAAGGATACAAGCGACAAAGTTACAGTCATACAGTCACAAGTGGGAGGGGATGGGTGATAAGGAGTGATGAGAAGATTAATAGTAATAGTAGTGCAGACTTTGTAAATAGTTGGACAGTGTTGAGGGAATTATTTGTTTAGCAGAGTGATGGTATTTGGAAAAACCTGTCCTTGTGTCTAGTTGTTCCGGTGTCTATAGCATCATTTTGAGGGAAGGAGTTGAAACAGTTTATGTCCAGGATGTGAGGGGTCTGTAAATATTTTCACAGGCCTCTTTTTGACTCGTGCAGTATACAGGTCCTCAATTGAAGGCAGGTGGGTAGTAATTGTTTTTTCTGCAGTCCTAATTATCCTCTGAAGTCTGTGTTTGTCCTGTTGGGTTGCAGAACCAAACCAGACAATAGAGGTGCAGATGATAGACTCAATAATTCCTCTGTAGAACTGGATCAGCAGCTCCTTGGGCAGTTTGAGCTTTCTCAGTTGACACAGAAAGAACATTCTTTGTTGTGTTTTTTTGATGATGTTTTTGATGTTAGGTGTCCATTTTAGGTCTTATAATATGATAAAAACTAGAAATTTGAAGGTCTGTACTGTTGATACTGTATTGTCTAGTATCGTAAGAGGTGGTAGTATGGGAGGGGTTCTTCTAAAGTGTACCACCATTTCTACAGTTTTTGAGTGTGTTCAGTTCCATATTCTTGCGGGAGGCTAAACAAAATTATTGTCCAAACATAAGGCTAAAGCATCACTTGGCTGTCTTTACCCTACTGCAGACATCTCCAACTAACGTACTCCAGATATGTTAATGACTTCTAATATACAGGCAGTCCTCGACTTATGACCACAAGTGTGCCCAACATTTCTGTTGCTAAGTGAGACATTTGTTAAGGGAATTTTGCCCCGTTTTATGATGTTTATTGCTGCAGTTGAGTGAATCACTGCAGTTGATGAGTTCTTACCATGGTTGTTAAGTGAATTGGGCTTCCCCGTTGACTCAGAAGGTTGCAAAAGGGAATCAATCACATGGCCCCAGGACACTGCAACCATCATAAATATGAACCGATTGCCAAGCATCCAAATTTTGATCATGTGACCATGGGGAATACTTCAATGGCCGTGAAGTATGAAAAATGGTCATAACTCACTTTTTTCAGTGACGTTGTAACTTCAAACGGTCAGTGAATGAACTGTTGTAAGTTGGGGACTATCTGTATTCTCTCCAATATGCATGACTGCAAATAGCTTTGGAAGAGCAGAAACTACCTCCCGTATGCTTGCAGGAAAAGTACTATCCCTAAACCTGCAGCCTTCAGAAGTTACTTTAGATTATTTTTGTGTTAGAAGGTAAAAGTCACAGATGTCTGTAGATGCTGCGGGTTTTCACATGTTTCCAGTTGGGGATTGTCTAGGCCACCAGTTCCCAAACTGTGTTCCACGAAACCCTTGGATTCCTCAAAAGCATACTAGGGGCTCTACGAAAAACCCCAAAAATCAAATTTAAAACAGATTTAAAATAAAATCATGCCAGACCAACTATCTTGCACCAAAATAAAAGTTTGTGGTTATATTTAAAATGTTTTCTCTTTATTTTCAAACCTACTACGCAGTGCAAAACGCTCAGATTAAAGTTATGGGTTCTTAATAATAACGCTTAATAAAAATCAGGGATAGAGTTAGGGTTCCATAGGGGAAAAAAGGGTCCCCTAACCAAATAAGTTTGGGAACTGCTGATCTACTCCTTCATGGAATGGATCAGCTTGGAGAAGGTTGGCAAATTAGCCATGAAGGAAAATGGCCGCTGTACGAGAATACAAAGCTCCTTATTTCCTTTCTTAAATTGCCCCACACACTACATCATAAATTAGTGTCAGGACTGGTTCAACAGCAGCTGTATATGAGTTCAGTCAACTCATGGCCTCAAATATTAGCATAGGATTTATTAATATTGACAGGAGGTGTGGGCTGCAACTTAAGTATGTGCTCAGTATTGTCATGTGCTGTTGTTTTGAGGAAGAGGATTCACTCCAGGTGACTAGTTATTTTAAGCTGTGGCACTCAGTGTGAAAAGCTTCATTCTGGAGATGGCAAGGCTGTAAATTCAGATAAGCCGGCTGCCATTTTGAAATGGTCCTTTCTTCAAAGGAACTGAAAGGTGATCCTTTATGGGTAAAATTAGAGAACAAACAAATATGGCTCCACCATTAAAAACCAAAGCCTATCTTTTCTTTTACTGTTTCTGTTCCAGCATTGCTGTGCAGTAGGGAGCTGCAAATGTGAGGTCCCTATTCACAAATGCTGTTCAGAATAATGGTGTGGTCAACGTAAGCGTTATTTTCCAGAAGGATCAGTAACAAAACTGACCATTTTTATCTGAAATTGAGTTGTCATAGACCAGAGGTGGGAAATGATGGCTCCTTTATGACTTGTGGACTCCTTTATGACTTGGGAATTGAAGTTCACAAGTCATAAAAGGACCATCATTCCCCATCCCTGTCATAGGCTGTTCTTAAATATAACCATTTGAACCTCTATCTTCTGATCCTTCATCCAATGGCCCACAAAAACTCATGCCATAATTATGAATATTTTAATACTTTGAGATTTTGGGGTGTCTTTGTTAAGTATTCAGGAAGTGTGGCGCAGTGGTTAGAATGCAGTACTGCAAGCTACTTCTGCTGACTGCTTGCTGCCAGCATTTTGGCAGTTCGATTCCCACTGACTCAAAGTTGACTCAGCCTTCCATCCTTCCAAGGTCAGTAAAATAAGGACCCAGATTGTTGGGGGCAATAGGCTGACTCTATAAACTGCTTAGAGAGGGCTGTAAAGTTCTGTGAAGCGGTATATAAGTCTATTGCTATAACTATATCACCGATGCAGGACACGGCTCCCGTTTATTCAGGCCCAACATTTCCTGAGTTTCCATGTGGGTCTCATATGGTACTTTAAAGAGTATTAACGCATGTTTAGGGTAATGCGTATAAATAACGACTACATGTAGGAAAATGAAATGGGAGCCGTTTTGTTTATTACTCAGTCAGTCTGGAATGAATGGATCTTATGTGAACTGAGTCAAGCATTCCTCCCCACATTTCCTAATGGTTGGAAGAGAAAAGTAGGGCGCAGCCCATCCATTAGCTTTTGCCAGCCTTTGTTTTTAGCAATGCGGTTTGTTTTATGTATAAAAAGCATCAGAGGAGCCCCTGTGGATTGGATCAAAAGCTTATCTAATCCATCATCCTGTTTTCTACAGTGGCCAGCCAAGTCCCTCTGGGAAGCCTACCAGCTGTTGGAGAGGTCATGTCATGTTCTTCCCTAGCAAGTGGTATTTAGCGGCCTGCTGGAGATACTATACTAGATCCCCATCATAACTATTTCTTGGTCATTTCCTTATCCACCACAAAATTCCCCAGGCCATAAATAGCAGCTGGCAAGTTGAATTTATCTGGTGGGGCTAAATGGATTGCTTACATATCAGTGTAAATATTGGTGGATGTGGAGATAGGGGTGCAAGCCTTCTCTTCTGTGGTTCTTCAATTAGCTAATTTTTTATGACAGCATCAACTTTTTACTTTTGCATTCTTGATGGTAGTGTACCAGCCATTTCTGTAACAACAAACTTGTCTAATCATCAAGTCCCATTTTTCCCCCTCTCTCAATTCTAGAAGCGGTTTCCAAATAGAAAGCAAGCTGGATGTATTCTTTTCTCTTCCCTATCTTCTGTTAGCACTCCACCCAGGTGTGATTGCAATCGTAACAGAGAGGGAGATCCGCTTGCTTGCCTGCTGCATGTTTACTCTGAACAAAGCACAGACTAGTCTTTCAGGAAAAAAAAAAGGGTGTCCGTCTCCAGAAGAATGAGGCTGCGCGCTTGAATCGAACAGCTCTGTTTACACGAGGGGATACCGGCACCTGGTTTGAGGTCCAGGTATTTCTCCATCCAAGTGAAAAGAATGCCCTACTTATCCTTACTTATTCTTGTTCCACTTCGAACCTAGGGGGTGGGATGTTTTTCTCCCCTCATCCCCCTCCGTTTGCATATTCAGGGAGATCTCGCTAGCTTTGAGGTCGAAACAGATTTGAGTCTCTGTGGTTCTTCCATACCAACTTTGCCTGCCACGGTTGATAAGCTCAGATTCTGCACTTCCTGGCACATTCTCTCTCCTTCCTGCCCAATGCCATCTCTCACATATTCTCCTATAAATAGCTGAGATTCTGCAGGTTGCTGTGGTGACAGCGGCTGGGTGAGAGATCCAGCCGGGTGTAAGGGGGAGGGGGGGGGTTGGTGCTGAGAAGAGGGCAGAGCAAAGAGTGAGGTCACTTGCTCTGACCTCCCCTCCCCTCCCCTCCCCTCTCCCTTATACTTTTTCTCCCTTCCCTTCGCTTTGCTGGGCTGATGGACCTCATTCCGTCCTTTCCTTCCTGGACTTCAAACGTTTTACATCCGTTGGCACACTGCAGCGGGCGATGCCCGTCTAAATGGGGCATCTTTTGGCCAGGGAGATATCTGCCTAATCTGCCCACTTTCCTCCTCCCCATCCATCTTGTTTTCCAGAGGTGCCTTCTCAGAGGTGGTGCTGGCGGAAGAGAAATCGACTCAGAAATTGGTGGCCGTCAAATGCATTGCCAAGAAGGTGCTAGAAGGAAAAGAGACCAGCATTGAAAACGAGATTGCCGTGCTGCACAAGTGCGTGGTGCCCCCTCCTCATTCTCTTCCTTCTTTCGACTCCTTTATCAGTCTGGTTCAGAGAAAATAGATGCTGAAATCCAGATCTTTTCCGATCTGTCACCAGTCTAGTTGCTTTGGAAAACTCAGAAGCAATGCAAACCAGGAGCAAACTAACTTCTATTGCGGGGCTGTCAATTTCAAGGACTTGCGGGCCTCTGGCCCACAGGGCTGGCTTGAAAACAGCGAAGGACCATCCTATGGTGCCTCTGCCGGTGAAAACGGAGCTCGAGAGGGCTGTGCGTGGCCCCCCCACGAGCTCCATTTTTGGCTGTGATGGCCGCCTGCAGTCCTCCGCCAGTGAAAATAGAGCTTGAGATGGCTGCCTAGGATCCTCCCGGGCTCTGTTTTCACTGGCAGAGGGCTGCAGGAGGCCGTCGCAGCCAAAACCAGAGCCCTTTCACTGGCAGAGGGCTATAGGACATCGAACTGGCCATGTCCACCCCTGCCACGTCCACTCAACTCCCCACCCCCACCCCGAGGTCAAAGAACCCTGACGTGGCCCTTAATGAAATCAAGTTTGACACCCCTGCTCTATTGCATCTGTCCAAGATTTGATTCCTGGCACATCCTGAGGGATTTAGGGTTAGGGACGTCCTGTTGCTTGTTGCTTCTTTGTCAAGTTGCAGACGTGCAATAAGAATGTTACATGTTTCTGGTGCACTGCTTTTTTATTCCATTAGTGGGAAGCAAGGCAAAGGAGAAATCCTGGTGCAGGTAAGTTCTCAACTTACGACCACCACTGAGCCCAACATTCCTGTTGTTAAGTGAAATATAAGGTAACTGAGTTTGGCCCCATTTTATGATCTTTCTTGCCCCAGTTGTTAGTCAGTGCAATGGTTAAATTAGTAACATGGTTGTTAACTGAATCTGGCTTTGCTTGTGAGAAGGTTGCAAACCATGATCAGATGACCCTGGGACACTACAACCGCCATAAATATGAGTTAATTGCCAAGCATCTGAATTGTGATCATATAACCATGGGGATGTTGCAGTGGTCAAAAGTGTGAAAAACGGTCATAAGTCACTTTTTCCAGGGCCGTTGTAACCTCAAAACAGTCACTAAATAAACTCTTATACGTTGAAGACTACCTGTAGTATATTTCAGGATAAAGTAGTATATTTTAATATAAGTTTATTTTTTAAAAGAACATAGTGATGCATTGCTTCTCTTATGCCAGAGCATCTTTCCGCATATCATTCAGTGAAGTGCAGAGATAACAGTGGAATTGTCTATTCCATACTGCATGGCTGTGATGACCCAGAGTGTAACACAAATATACCGTAACAAGATCCAAAACGTAAATAAATGTCCTTTAATGCCTCCAACTTGGCCCCACTGTTCAATAATACTCAGCTGGAGATAAAACATACTCAAAAATAGTCTTCAAAAGAAAGCAATACAGTCTGAATTTAACGAGCAGATAGAGGTGAAATAAAAAAACCAAACGACCTACAATGACGAAATTTCCACAACAGAACAGGAGAAGTATTTACTAAATTCAAGGAGATAACAAGGCACAGCGTGTTAGAAGGATGCCAACTAAGATAACTTCAGACCAAAATGAAACACGCTTTGTTTCTAGCGTTTGCCAGTACACAGGTCCAAACTCTTATGCAGTTGTCACAGCTGCATCCCATGAAGAGGATCAAAGCCCTCTCCTCCTGAGTAGACCACGTCTCTCCCTTCTCCTTTCCTCCCTGCGTGCCCTAGGATGGATAGGGGATGGGCCTGGGTCCTCCTCTGACTGCTCAGCCGGCCTCTGCCCTTCCCCAGCCTCCTCCACAACCTCTGGAGCCACACTCCCTGTCGGCTGTTCCTCCTCTCCCTCAGAGTCAGTCTCCATCAGGGGCATGACAATGGCCCTCAACAGTGAACAGCATAGCCAGGGGTGGGATTCTCCCAGTTTGGACCGATTTGGGGGAACCCCTATATGTGATGATCGGCTGGCTTCGAACCAGTTCGATCCAACTATCATTTGGGACCGTCCGCCCTTGCGATGTTCTCACTCAGTTGATTCGCACAGCAGAGCGGATAGCTGCACCTCCGCTGTGTTACTTCCTTGAAGTAACATTGAAGGTAAGCAATTGCGGTAGTTGCGCACACGCGCACAGTGTGCATTAGGTATGCGTGATTAGAGAACCAGTAGTTACACTGGAAGCATCCCACCCCTGAGCATAGAGTTCTAGCCCTGGAGATTGTATCTGCGGCTGCTTCAAGCAATTTTGTCCTCCAATCGAGTAATTTCCAGCAGTAGAACGGGATTGGAGCAATAGTGGGATTCAAATTCTTTTACTACCAGTTCTGTGGGCATGGCTTGGTGGGCGTGGAAGGGGAAGAATACTGTAAAATCTCCATTCCCTCCCCACTCCTGGGGGAAGGTTACTGTAAAATCCCTAATCCCTTCCTACCCCACCTAACCTGCTTTCCAGCTCTGTTCTCCTGTGCAGGGCAACTAAAGGACACAGCCGATCAGCTGGGACTCGGGACACAGAGCATAGATGTAGGAGGGGCCAGTCAGAGGTGGTATTTGCCTGTTCTCTGAACTACTCAAAATTTCCACTACCAGAACTGGTCAGAACCTGCTGAATACCACCTCTGAAATGGATACTAAGGACTTTTTGGATAAGTTATTCAAGGTGCACTTCAGGAGGGAAAAAAAAATCAGTTATCCTGCTACCATGATTAGCAGGAAGCATAAAAACAGATACAGTGAGCAGGGAGGTTTTAATTAAAGATAATTAGAATCTTGAAAAGCTTCAACAAGATTTCACCAGTCCAAACTGGATAAAGTACTAATGCAATTATTTAAAAATAATAATAGTGCCCAAACTAAAGTATAAAAAAGAATAAAATCCACAGAGCTGCAAGAATTTGGTAGTAGCTTTGGGTGTTTTAAGGAAAGACAGCAAGCAAAAAAAAATAGCAACGACAAAGTAAATATGGAGTTAACTGAATGTCCAAATCTTTGGATTAAAACTAATATTTGTTATTTGGAGATAAGATACTGTATAAGTGTGCTTTCACCTCACTGTTGCCTTTATCATGTTATATAATGTTTTCTTTCATGATATACTTTTTTAAAAATAAACTACATCAGCAATCAATCATTGATTCCAGAGAATTTGCACAGCCCTTTCCTCTTAACTTTCCTGCTTGCTTGTTTCAGCTCTCTGTTTGGTGATAGTTGATGGTAAGCAAGAGCGGATCATTTGAAAACTCACGAGTAGGTCTTGGAAGAGCTCCAGCTTTGTAACAGACAGTGAATGTGATAATTTCAGCGGAATAGTCAGCAAAGGGGTCATGCCAGAGCACGCAGATAGATAGGGTGCCCTAATGAAGCATGAGCAATGGATGGTCATAGTCACACGGCTTGTTCTGGTCACAAGAAAACACTGTGTGGTGCCAACCTGGCCTATTTTCAGAAAAGCTGATATTCCACATCAGATACGGTAACTAAAAAAAGGCTATCTGGCTGGTGCAGAAGGCCACTGATGTGCTTGCTTTAAAGCAACTGCGAATGGAAACTTGATCATATTGGGGAACTATCACTCCTCCGCCCAGTTCTAAACATCTCACTTCAAAGTAGAGTTCCATGGACAAAGGGACTGAAAACGGAAGGAAGGAAGGAAGGAAGGAAGGAAAGGAAGGAAGGAAGGAAGGAAGGAAGGAAGGAAGGAAGGAAGGAAGGAAGATAGAAAGATGGGAGGGAGGGAGATTAGGAGGAAAAGAGGAGGGAAGGAAGGAGGGAGGAAGAAAGAGAAGAAAGAAAGAAAGATGGGACAGAGGGAGGGAAGGAAGAGGGAGGAAGGGAGGAAAAGAGGGAGGGAGAAGGAAGGAAGGAAGATAGAAAGATGGGAGGGAGGGAGATTAGGAGGAAAGAAGGGAAGGAAGGAGGGAGGAAGAAAGAGAAGAAAAAGAAAGATGGGAGAGAGGGAGGGAAGGAAGAGGGAGGAAGGGAGGAAAAGAGGAGGAAGGAGGGAGAAGGAAGGAAGGAAGGAAGGAAGGAAGGAAGGAAGGAAGGAAGGAAGGAAGGAAGGAAGGAAGGAAAGAAAAAAAATCACCTCACCAAGGAAATCTAGTCTCAACCATTTGGGTAAGGCAATTTTCCCATTCTCAGATGTTTTAGCCAATGGTTATCACAATTAGGGATGACCAAAATTATATTCTAACATTGATAGGCTTCAGTGTTGTCATATAGAAAACAGCTCTTATAATTTGGATCAGGAGTTCCCAACCTAGGGTGCCCACACCCCAGAGGATTAGAGATGGAATTTCAGGGGTTGCAATAAACAGTTGTGAGTGTCCCTTGTTGATAAGTCACAAGTCACAATTACTTTTGTAGGGGATGTGAACATTAATCAAACATTTCCTAGGGATACGGATCCTAAACTTATCTACTGGTTTAGAGTAGACAATACCTCTGTCAAAAGTGCCTACTGCACTCTTTCAAAAGCAATCAAAACCAAAACCAATTTGATATCAGCAAACTGATCTGCACAACAATATATTGCCTTTTTTTTAAAAAAAAAAAAGCTTGTATCCTTTTCCTCCCTTTAAGGGCAGATCTGTAGTGATTTTGTGTTTCTCTAGTTTCCATTCAGCATTTTTATTGTCATTTCTGTGCTGTGGCTCATTAATTCTTACCATAAACAAGCAAATTAGGGTAGCAAGGACAATAATTGGAATTCCCTCCCCCCCTTGTTTGTGTGGAAAGCCTTTTGCATCTTGATTAAAGAATCTAAGTGACTTTGTGAGAGGGGTAAAGGTTTCATCTTGGAGGAAACAAATGAAAAGATTTGGAGGCTGTGTTCATGAGACAACTTGAATCCCAAAGAGATGGCTGGGTTTAAGTCTGGCATGCTTTGAGCCTAACCCTATGCAGTTAGTTTATGCTACAATATTCACACTTTAAGCTAATTGAATACCATGGTTAAGTTAACCACAGGGAAACAAATTAGACAAAAAGAACTTAATTGGTAATTTAAAAAGGAAACAGAAATCAAGGAATGGATTCCAACGATGTTTATATCTGTTAATTACCGTTTCTCAGTGGGGCATTAATTAGACCAGTCCTTTATTACAGATCAGTCAAATGTTCTTGATCTTTTAAGAACTTTCCCCCTCCAAATTCACATCTCATTCTAAATTTCTTTCTTTGGAATTTAGTTTTTACTTGATAATCTGATCAGTGGTGGTATTCAAATTTTTTTACTACCGGTTCTGTGAGCGTGGCTTGGTGGGCGTGGTGTGGATTGGTGGGCGTGGATTGGTGGGCGTGGCAGGGGAAGGATACGGTAAAATCCCCATTCCCTCCCCACCCCACTAACCTGCTTTCCAGCTCCTTTCTCCTGTGCAGGGCAACAAAAGAAGACCCAGCCAATCAGCTGGGACTCAGGAGGCAGCAAATAGATGGGAGCGGGGCCAACCAGAGGTGGTATTTACTGGTTCTCCGAACTACTAAAATTTTCTGCTACCGGTTCTCCAGAACCTGTCAGAACTGGCTGAATACCACCACTGAATCAAATGCTTTATTCTCCTGTTGGAAGAATTATCCTTCGGGGTTCAGTTCCAAGTGGGGGAAAAGACACTGGAAACATGGAGGCTATTTGGAAAGATGGTTTAATGGTGGACAGGACCACATGGCTCGAAGCTCCAAAGAAGGATGATCACATGCTCTAAGGTGAAGGAAAAAAGAAAAAAGGGGCCGGCTAAGATGCTGAGAGACCCTTAGTTATATACAATCTGTTGGGCCCAACCTTAGTGTTTCCTGTTCCTGTGTAAGAACTGTATCCCATTGGCTGTCAGGTTCCCAGGTCTTAGCTAATTTTGTAGGCTGTCCTGAGTTACAGGCTTGGTTGAGCCTTGCTGGATGATGATGCACTGAAAGGGCTCTTGAGCAATTGTTATACCTTTACCTGGAGATCTTTGTTGTGTAAAGTATTCTGGCCCAGGCCCTAATGGCCCACCCATTAACAAAGGTGGAGGTGAGCTTCTACTTCTGAGGTGAGTTTCTGCTCTTGAGTTTCTACTCTTTTTAGGGGAAATATTCTGCCTTTTTAATATTTCCTGGGATATTTCAATTTTCTAGGAGAGAAAATTGGGTGCCAACTTCCTACACTCCCAATATGTTTAATCTGATCCAATTTTTTTGACCAGTGGATCTGTCCGATAGATCAAGGGTCTCCCAACACTGTGGGCCAACACTGGGCCACGGCAGGCCAGCAAATGAGCCGTGCAAACAAGCGAAGCCCCATCTGTGGGATACAGCAGCATGTGAAACCAAGCTCTCTCCAATCTATGGAAAAACCTCTCTCTACGGAACTGGTTCCTGGTAGCCAAAAGATTGGGAGACCCTGTGGTAGATAATTACATTTAGCAAGCTCAAAATACAGCCACACACCCTCCATTTTCTCTAGGAATGTATCTCCTTAGTCCTTGCAGCCGAAACCCACGAGCAAAGCTTTCTTATAGTACAGGTAGTCTTCGACTTACCACCATTCATTTAGTGACTGTTCGAAATTACAAGAGCACCGAAAGAGTCACTTATGACCAATTTTCATACCTACAGATGTTGCACCATCCCCTTGGTCATGTGATCAAAATACAGGCGTTTGGCGACTGGCATATATTTAACTCCTGGAGTCATGTGATCTCCATTTGTAACCTTCCCAGCTGTCTTCCGAGAAACAAAGTCAACAGGGGAGGCCCGATTCACTTAACAACCGCACAATCCACTTAACAACTAAAGTGGTGATTCACTTAACAGCTGTGGCAAAAAACGGTCATAAACTGGGGCACAGCTCACTTGTCTTGCTTAGCATTGGAAATTTTGGGTTGCATTGTGGTCGTAAAGTTGAGGACTAACTGTACCGGCTTTTTCCTCATTGCCCAGGCAGGCATCAACGGGAGCAGTCAAGCAGGGGTTGGGAAGAGGGTCCTTGCCTTGATGGATGTTGAGACCACGTTCTTTCAGCGGGGAGGACAAATGGATTAACTGACTGGATTTAGGACTTCCCAAAACAAGACTGACCGGATGGAGGTGTCTTTAATTCTGGGCACAACTGAGTCTTTATTTATTGTCAGGATCAATTCTTCCCATTTTGAGGTTCTCATAAGACAGGGGTAACAAACTCACATCGTCACGGCAGCGTCACGTGACATATTGGGACTTTCCTCCCCACTTTGCTAAACTGGGTGTGGGCATGGCCAGTGTGTGCACATCCATCCTGTGGGCTGGGAGTTTGACAGCCCTGTCATAAGACAGTCATGTAATTAATTACCTTGGGTAAATATGATGAGAGTAAGAATTGGATTGCAAGGTAGATTCCCCCGCCCCCAAAGTAAAGGGTGGAGATCCCACCAGCAGCCTTCTTTCGCATTGTTTCTTCAAGACTCACTCATCCTTTGAGGTGGGACTCTGCTTGAAACTACCCAACTTTAGACACACACACACACACACACACACACACACACACACACACGAGTCAGGATTCTGGCAGTTGCCCCACTTAAATCATGAGTCTCAAGCCAAACTTCCAAAACTTCAAAAGGATTTATTGGGAGTTAACATGTCCGGCACTGGGTGTACTGGGTGTAGCCGACTCTGAGACGCGTAATTCATTGTCATCCTTGACCCTGGTTTCCCCCCCACCCTCTGCGTGTACCGTAATTCATATTGTCCAATGGGACACATCCATAGCCAAGAGTCATCAATCATGTTCTCCAGGCAGAAACTTCACTCACCTAGTTGCTAACTTTGAAAAACTATTTATGGAATGCACTTTTGATTTCCAAGCAAACCCCTTTCCCCCCTCCCTTTCTGTTGGCGACTCCAAAAAGACCATAGAAATATTTTATGAGTTGACACACACCTCATATCAGTAAGGTTTGCTTTTTCTTAACTTCTGTGGTTGGTTTTTCTCTCCCAAGCTCTTCCAAATCTCATTCCTTGGCCGCTGCCAGATTTTATTAAATTATCCTCCAAACATGGTCTCGGTTGACAATACGACAAAATCCTGGCCATCTCACCATGTCATTAAACCTTCCACTTGCTGAGAAATAAGACTAACACGAACACTGTCCTAGTTTTGTCAGGCAACTTCTCCCAATCTGAAGACAACAAAAATGCATACAGTAATGTGAGGGCAGGTTTTTTTGGTTTTTTGATGCTGCTGTGCATCAATCAGCACACTCTGTCCCCAGAAGAGTAATGTTTGTATTTTACACAGCACGACATTTCTGAGCTGAGGATTTTTCTTTAATGATGATAATATCAACATTAAAACTGATCAAAGCAAAATGAAATAGGTTTCCTTAGAGACCTGTAGCGCTTCCTAATTAAAACTGTGTTTCCTCTCTTGGCAGAATCAAGCATCCGAACATAGTGGCCCTGGATGACATCTACGAGAGTGGAGGGCACCTCTACCTCATCATGCAGCTGTAAGTTGGAAGATTTAGGAAGGAGGAGAGGGAGGGGGCCATGGTTCTCAGGCCATTAGCTAAAAAGAAAAGGAGTGCCGGTGGGTCGCGTGGTTGGGATGCTGGATTGGAGGTTAGCAAATCCGTGCTCGAGACCCGAGTGCTGCTGCCTGGAGGGGTGAGTTCCCGTCATTTGCTCCAGCTCCTTGAAAGGAGCTCCCACAGGCATTTCCCAGGCAACGGGGATGTCATTGGCTAATCCTTTCAATCCAGAAGCGCCTTTAAACGGTGCCTTTGATACGAACAGGATGGGAGCGGAAAAGGAAAAGGAAAAATACAGATAGTCCTTGGCTTGCAGCTATTTGTTTAGCGACTGTTAGAAGTTACAACAGCACTAAAAAGAATTGTCTTATGACCAGTCCTCGCACTTACAACCATTGCGGCTCATTCCCATGCTCAGCGGTGATCAATATTTGGACACTTGGCATGTTAGGCAATTTGGGATAGATTCTATCCCTGGTGGGAGCCGAAAGGAAGGTCTTAAGTTGGGAAAGGAGTTGCTGAGAGGGTAAATGAATATATGAGATGAAAAGAGGACCAATGATGTTGGAAAATGTAATATACAAGCGAACAAATGTATATATGTATATATTTGAATAATTGTATATAGGAAAATATATATCTGTGCGATACTGACCAAAAGTTATGTCAAACTGACTTCACTACGGTCAATGATTTTAATTGTTTTGTTCAATAAAATATTAAAAAAGAAAAAAAATTGGCCACTTGGCAGCCAGCGTATATTTACAATGGTTGCAGTGTCCCATGGTTACGTGATCCGTTTGCAACTCTCCCGGCCAACTTTCAACAAGAAAAATCTATGAAGGAAGCTGGATTCACATAACAAGTGTGTGATTCTCTTAACATTCAGCGAAAATGTTGTCAAATCAGACCAAACTCGCTTAACAATTACCTCGCTTAGATGCAGAAATCCTGATCCCAATTGTGATCCTAAGACTACCTGTAGCATGGCCTGCCCTCAGCTTCTCAACCTCTCTTGAATCTTGTGGTGGACCTAATTCAGTGACGGTGAACCTATGACACATGTGTCAAAGGTGACATGCCACAATGTTTTGAGTACCATGCCAACATTCATCAATTCTTGACAAGAGCTATTCTCAAAATTACAACTCTGAAAATGGTTTGTTTCATTTCATTTTTATTATTTGACCTTTTTTACATAATTCAGTCACCACATTTGATTTGATATGTAAAGAATTGCTTCTCCTTTCGTTGGCTGATACATCAGCAGAGTGAAGTGAGGCATTTTCTGCATTTTTGATATGCCAAGCCCGAAAGGTTTGCTATCACAAATCTAATTCATGTTGGAGACTCACAAAGATCTTTTCTTCATGGATCTTACTTGTATTCTGTCTCTTCTCTGGCAGGGTTTCTGGAGGGGAACTTTTTGACAGGATAGTGGAGAAGGGATTTTACACAGAGCGAGACGCCAGCAAACTGATCCGCCAAATCCTTGATGCCGTTAAATACCTGCATGACATGGGCATTGTACACCGTGACCTCAAGGTGGGTTGGTGAACTTGGCCAGGCGTATCTGCATGTTGTAGTCCTCCTTCCATTAAGACGTGTCCTGACAAGCTATTTACTGAGGGATGAACTAACCACAAGCCCTGCAACTGTCTATGAAGATTCTCAGTCTTCCAAGTCATGATGGCCCCAAAGGTGATTTTTCAAACGGGATTTTTTTTGTTTTTACTTGAAGATGTTTCACTTCTCATCCAAGAAGCTTCTTCAGTTCAGACTGAATGTTGGAGAATGGAAGGATTTATGTTCTTTGCAGTCCTCTGGTCATTAGCATTATGACATCTGGTCCAGTTCTGGGATTCAAAAATTGTTACCACCAGTTCTGTGGGCATGGCTTGGCGGGCATGATAGGGGAAGGATACTGTAAATTCTCCATTTCCTCCTTACCCCACTAACCTGCTTTCCAGCTCCGTTCTCCTGTACAGTTCAACAAAAGAAGACCCAGCTGATCAGCTGGGACTCGGGAGGCAGAGAATAGATGGGGGCAGGGCCAGTCACTATCAAAATTTCCACTACCGGTTCTCCAGAACTGGTCAGAACCTGCTGATTACTACCTCTGATCATATCCTTTAGCACTAACGACCAGAGGACTGTAAGGAATATAAATCCTTCCAACCTGAAAAACCTTCAGATTTGTCTTAGGTTTTAATTAGTTTTAATTTGTTAAGTGTGGGCATGCTAATTCTAATCTGATTAGATGCAGTTATCCATAAATATTACATCTGTAGAAAGAAATCTGTAGGAAAGAAGATGACATGGTGATTGGTCTCGCAAAGGGATCTGTGAGAGGGATCTTGGAATCCTAGTGGACGATCACTTAAATATGAGCCAGGAATGTGTGGCAGCAGCCAAAAAAGTTAATGCAATCCTTAGTTGCATAAACAGAGGCATAGAATGAAAATCACATGAAATATTAGTACTGCTTTATAAACCTTAGTAAGACCACACATACAATACCGAATCCAGTTTTGGTCACCATATTATAAACTGATGTAGAGACTTTGGAGAAAAATACAGAGAAGAGCAAGCAGCTAAGATGATTAAAGGCCTGGAGACTAAGACATATGAAGAATGGTTGCAGGAATTGGGTTTGGCTAGTCTGGATAAAAGAAGGACTAGGAGTGACATGATAACATTATTCCAGTATTTGAGAGGTGCCACAAAGAGGAGGGGGTCAATTTATTTTCCAAACACCAGAGGGCAGGACAAGAAATGGGGGGGGGGGGGGGAGAGAGAGAGAGAGGAGAGAGAAAGAGAGGGAAGGAGAGAGGGAAGGGGAGAGAGAGAATAACCTGAAATGACAGCTCTGTTCTCTATCTGGACCTTGGAATCTATCTTTGTTAAATGTCTTTCCAGCCAATAGATGTTCAAGATGATATACATATAAAAAAAAAACCACGGACATAAAAACTGATTACAAGACCAAGAAAAACGATATTGTTCAGTTGAAAAGGGCATTAAAACTGAAATGCATCATAAAGTAGGGTGGGGCCCTTCCAAGATGTTTGCCACTCTCCTACTCCTTCTATAGGCATACAGTAGCTGCTGCTTATCTGATACAGTCTAGTCCAGGGATCTCCAACCTTGGCAACTTTAAGCCCTGCGGACTTCAACTCCCAGAATTGGCTGGGGAATTCTGGGAATTGAAGTCCACAAGTCTTAAACTTGCCAAGTTTGAAGACCCTTGCCTTAGATTCTCCGCCTCACATATAGTTTCTATACATTCTGTAAACTTTGGTAGCAAGCGAGTTAACTTTCCAGTGTGGTATGTTAATCTTTCTCGTGGAACTTGCAAGAGATTTCAAATAAAAGGTTTCAGTTCTCTTTCTCTGAACTGCAACTCTAGTCCTCGTGACAAGATTGCATGCACTGCAAAAGACAGAAATGGTGGAATAGGAGAAAAGGGGAACCAGGGCAAAGATTTTCAGATTTTAATCTTTTTCTATCTTTTTTTAAAAAATGGGAACTTCTGCGTGTTTTCTATAGGATCCTTATGCAGCGTGTTAGCCCCGGATCCATCTTGATTCAGATTTGGGGCTGCCACACAGGGGGATGGGCAGCTGTGGGAACGAGAAAGCAGGTTGTCACCCTCTACAGGTGCATGCAGTTTACATAACGGGTTGGGCTTGTCCTTTTACCCACTAATATCTCAAATGAACTAATACAGCCAATATTTCTTGGTGGCCACTTATTGCCAAACGGGATCAGCCAAGATGTACTCTGATGCTTAGGGAAAGAAAACAAAATTTCATTCGAACTTATAACAGTGAGCAAATGGGCCTTCACTTCTTCCTTCACGCTGGTGAAAGAACAGTGTCCTCCATGCTTCTGGGAGGTTGCAGGTAACCATTGCAAGACTGACCAGATGCCGCCGTATGCAGTTTTGTTTATTCCCCCATCCATCCCTCACCTCTATGCCTGAGGCAATTGTCCCTTCCTGCCTAATGGCTGGGTCAGTCCAGTTGTCACAGGAGAAGATAGTCTTTCCCCCAGGAAAGTACTGTATGTCTACCAAGATGTAAATGTAGCCTGTGCCGGTCCTCTGATTACAGGGCTATCTCTACCATTTAGGCAAAATGAAAGAGACACCCTCAGTGGTAGACTAGGTTGGGGAGCAAACGGGGGACTCCTAGAACATGGAATCCTAGGGTCAACTCTGAAGTGAACCTGGCTGACGCCATCTTGTGCTGCCTCACAGTTGCCACGAAGTCTGCCTCACAGTTGCCACGAAGGAGGGGAGGGGTGAAGTAGATATAGCCCAGCTCATAGTCAAAATAAAAAGTTTTCCTGTGGGAACCAAGGTCATCGTAACAGGTGGCTGGGGAAGGAGGAGCGGAGCCTGCCGGCTATATTCATTGAACAATGTGACTGATGACAGTGCGGGAGGCGGAAGTGTTCTTCTTTTAATGAGGTGAAAACCTCAGGAACTCTCAGAGTTGGTTTTCACCAGCTGTGCCGATATGGTGTATCCAATAAACTTGTCCTTTGAGAAATTTGCCTCCCTCAGAGTTCTGATTTCAATGGGTGCATTACTTGGAACACTGATACCTAGGGCTGGAAGGGACCTCAGAGGCCTTCTAGTCCAAACCCCTGCTCAAGGCAGGAGACGGCTTATACCATCCCAGTCAAATGGTTGTCCAGAAGGCAGAGAGGGGAGAGGGAGAAGAAGAAAAGAAGTGTGGATTGTAAAGCAACAATGACAGCAAAAAAGCAGATGGGAATGCAGAGATGAGCTAAGAATTTCTAGTGTCTCGTTCCCACCAGCTTCTTTCCCAGTCTGCCGCTTGGAACAGCCGTTTCAATGTGTGTGAAGCATGTAGCTTGCTGGAATGGCATTGCTGCTGCCTATGGGGTAACCAGCTGAGTAGAGTAGAATAGAGTAGAGTAGAGTAGAGTAGAGTAAAGTAGAATAGAGTAGAATAGAGTAGAGTAGAGTAGAGTAGAGTAGAAATAGAATAGAATAGAATAGAATAGAATAGAATAGAATAGAATAGAATAGAATAGAATAGAATAGAA
>NW_020769408.1:1417488-1435977 GCF_900518735.1 Pseudonaja textilis | reverse complement strand
TCTTTTCTTTTCTTTTCTTTTCTTTTCTTTTCTTTTCTTTTCTTTTCAAGACCTTTCGCTTCCCATCCAAGAAGCTTCTTCAGCTCTGACAGGACAGTGGGGAATGAAAGGATTTATATTCCTTGCAGACAGCTGGTTATTTGCATCTATTTTTCTTTTGAAGCAAAACTTCTTCAAAAACAACAACAGGAAGGTCCAGTTGCCTCCTGAAAAAGCACCTTTGGGATAACCATGACCTGGATGACTTGAGAATCTCCACAGACTTTTGGCTATACAATTTGGGATGAACACCCTTTGAAAGGTGTGGGAGTAGGAATGGATTTCCAGAGAGAAAAAAATTACAGACTACAGGAGTCAGGAGCACAACTCAGGTGACCACGAGGACACAGATAAACCTCTAAGTGCCTCAACGACCCTCTAAAACAAGGGTCTTCAAACTTGGCAAGTTTAAGACTTGTGGACTTCAGGCTCCCAGAATTCCTGAGCTAGCATGATTGGAGGAGGAATTCTGGGAGTTGAAGTCCACAAGTCTTTTTTTTTTTAAACAAACTTTATTGATTACAAAACCAAAATATCAAACAAAAACAACACACAGAAGTCCACAAGTCTTAAAATTGTCAAGTTTGAAGGCCCCTGCTCTAAAAGGATGCAAATGATCAGTTGTCTGCAAAGAATATAAACCCTTTCATTCCCCACTATCCTGTCAGAGCTGAAGAAGCTTCTGGATGAGAAGTGAAACGTCTTCAAAAGAAAAAAAAAAGTCCAGTTGCCTCCTGAAAAAGCACCTTTGGGTGTGGACTTGGAAATTCAACAGACCAATTCCTGAACATGGATGTTGCACATTTTGTAGTAGAAAATATTTTGGTACTTACAGATTATATGTTCACCCCAGAAACATGCATTTTTAAATGAAAGCTGAGGGTAGAACTCTTCATCCTAGGTGTTCCAGATCAACATCTGGAGGGCTGCAGCTTTCCTAGCTTACTCTGTATTTCAGATCAGTTCTCCTGCTTTCAAAAGCTTCCACTAATAGGAGATTGTTTTATTTTGTCCTGAGGGTGGATGGGACGAACCAATTTGGAATTACAGGTAGTCTTCGATTTACAAGAGTTCATTTAGTGATCATTTGAAGTTACAATGGCCCTGAAAATAGTGACTTATGGTCATTTTTCACACTTATGACCGTTGTAGCATTCATACGACCACGTGATTTACATTTGGATGCTTGACAACTGGTTCATACTTATGACGGTTGCGGTATCTTGGGGCCACTTGATCTCCAAGCAAAACCAATGGGGAAGCCAGATTCACTTAACAACCATGTTACTTACTAATGTTAACAACTTCAGTGATTCACTTAACAAGTGCGACAAGAATGGTTGTAAAATGGGGCAAAACTCACTTAACAAATTTCTCCATTAGCAACATAAATTTTGGATTCAATTGTGGTCGTAAGTCAAGGATGACCTGTACTGCGGCTACCTAGGTGGTCCTCGACTTACGATCCCAATTGTGGCCAGAACTTCTGCTGCTAAGTTAGTCAATAGTAAATGATATGCACCCAATTTTATGACTTTTGCCACCATTGTTCATCAAATCTTTGCAGTTGTTATGAATCACATTGTTGTGAAGCAAATCTGGCTTCTTCCATTGGCTTGTCATTATCCTGGGATGTGACCACCATCACATACTTGCATGCTGGTTGCTAAGCGTCCAGATTTTGATCATAATGACCATTGCAACGCTGTGATGGTCGTAAGTGTGAGGACCAGCAGTGTGTCACTTTTTTCAATGGCATTCTAACTTTGCAAGGTCACTAAATGAATTGGTTGTAAGCTGAGGACTACCTCTATTTGGTATTTACTATCTCTACAGGAAAGCTTAACAGCTCAATATTGTATCTGCCTTTGATCCTACTCTTCCTCTTCTCCTTTCTCGATCCAGGTATTACCAGTTCTCTCTCTCTCTCTCTCCTTCTCTCTCTCTCTCTCTCTCTCCTTCTCTCTCTCTCTCTCTCTCTCTCTCTCTCTCTCTCCCTCTCCCTCCCTCCCTCCCTCCTCCCATGCAAAATATTTCTCTTCCACATCGTTTCACCTCGTCTTCCCAATCTATATTTCCCTCCCTGCAATATGGTCCTGTAGATTTTATAGTCACGCATGGCCTGTTTCCCCCCCTCTTTTACCTCAGATTGTGTGGGTATCCCCCATTTTACGATGAGAACGATACCAAGCTGTTTGAACAGATCTTGAAGGCTGAATATGAATTTGATTCTCCCTACTGGGATGACATATCGGATTCAGGTGAGGAAGAGATAATTTCTCAGGATGCCCCAATTAAAAAAAAAAAAAAAGATGGATTCCACAGCAGCTGTAATGTCAGAGTTTGCTTCTCAATCACCTTTTTTTTGCTTCCAGCCAAAGATTTCATCCAGCATTTAATGGAGAGAGACCCCAAGAAGCGATTCACTTGTGAGCAAGCCCTACAACACCCATGGTAAGGTTTAGCACCACCCTTGCAGTGGTGGGATTCAATTTTTTTTTTACTACCGGTTCTGTGCGTGGGGCTTGGTCGGAGTGGCAGGGGAAGGATACTGTAAAATCTCCAGTCAGAGGTGGGATTTGCCAGTTCTCTGAATTTCTCAAAATGTCTGCTACCGGTTCTCCAGAACTGCTCAGAACCAGATGAATACCACCTCTGCACCCTTGGCTTTTGAACTTTAATTCAGATTGGTGTAGCTTTGATATTTTTCTGATATTGAATTTTTCATATTCAATAGTTCCAATGACCTCATTCATGGCCGGCCAGCCAGGCCCACATTTTTGCTTCTGTGGTTCTGTTTATCACCATCAAATCTCGAGTAAAACGTGCTGCTTTTAAAAAGAACATATTCTTGCCTCTTCAGTATGTGTTACTAACCAACTGCTGGTCACAAATAGCGATCACATGAACATAGTAATGCTGCAGCCATCCTCAATACATACTGGTTGCCAAGTACTCAGATTTTGATCATATAACCTCGGGGATGCTGAGACGGTCATAAATGAGAGGACCAATCATAGGTCATCTTTTTTCAGTACCATTATACTTTTGATCACTAAATGAATGCTTTTAAGTCAGGGACCACCTGTAGGAGTGATTATGTCAAGATTCTGGCAGTTGCCAGATTATATAGCTATTTTGTCCAAAGCCAATTTAGAATCTGCTCTCGCAAACCCACCAATCACCTGGCAGGAAATGAAAATATATACAGAAGGAATTAAAAGTAAAGTGTTACTTGCTTTAAAGAAACAGGAGTAGTACCCATGCACTCGTTTTTTTAAGAAAATTTATAAGAAGTTGAAAACTTTTAAAGAACTTTTTAAAAAGTTTAAACACATTTAAAAAGAACTTCAAAAAACGTAAGAGTGGACAGCCACTTGTCTCAAATTATATAGGGTCTCCTGTTTGAATAGGAACTAGAAGACCTCCAATGCCCCTTCCAGCTCAATTTGAATTGATTGACTTATTTTTTTCTCCCTGTGATATCTTTTCCTTGTTATCAGGACAAAATCTTCTATAATAGAATTCTCAATTTCGTTTGGAAATTGAAAGCTGGAAATGAAAGTTTTATATTAATTCTGCCTGCTGTTATTTTGTTTGCAGAAGTTCTGTCTTGGTTGCATAATTTGGTGTACTCTGAGGGCATTGTATATAAAAAACATATAGCCTAAAGCAGCAATCGCCAACCGGTGGGCCGCAGCCCACTGGTGGGCCATGAGAAAATGTTGGTGGTCCGCAGAGAAATCTCACCCCCAGAGCACCCCCTCAAAGCAATTAATCCAGGCTGCGCAGAAACACAAGGCTGTGCTGCTCACATGGCCTGTGGGAACCCTCCTCACCCACTCACTCCTTACCCGGCAAACTTGCCTGCTAAGTTGCTATTTTTTCCTTTTTCCCACTATCATCTGTTCTGCTGTGCCGGGAGATATAGATTAGCTAGGAAGCAGAAAATGGTTGGATTTCTTGCTTTCTAGATAGTCTTTAGATCTTTGGCTCTGCATTTAAGCACAGCCGAACGTCCCTTAGGACTGATGGTTCTATTATTCAGTGCAGACTCACAGCAAGCGAATTTTATGTGACAGACTGAGCTAGCCGATGGCAGATAGATAGATTAATGAATGAATCTGTGATTCTGTGAGCAACTCAATCTGCCTGCCTGCTTTGCCTGATTTTGGGTAAAAGTTGCTCTTTTTTATAAAAAAATCGATATTTATAAAAATATTTATAATATTTACATACAAGCCAGTCACATGACCACCAAGCCACACCCACAAATTAGGCCATGCCCACAGAACCGGTTAGTGGTCCCTGGGATTTAAAATTATTAATTTGGTGGTCCCTGAGGTCCAAAAGGTTGGTGACCCCTGGCCTAAAGCAGTGGTGTGCCAATAATTGCGCTAGTGCGCGCTTGCATACCAATACCCAAAAGGCAATGTGTGTGGGTCCCCCCCACACTCCCATGCATGCGCATGCGATCCCCTGGGCACGGCGTGCATCTCTGCGCATCCGTGAGCTACCTCCCTCTGTGTGTACCACACATCTCTGTTCATGCCCATGTGCCTTCCACGTACCCCCACATCCCACGTATGCACACCAGATACCTAACAATCAGCTGTTGGGTGGGCACTCATGTGCAGTAAACCTGGTCTGGGTGAGGGCTCGCGTGCCACTTCCAGCAAGCGTGCCATAGGTTCACCATTACGGGCCTAAAGTAAAGCTCTGTAAACATAAATGCTAAAATGACCCCAACATAAAATAACCTAATGAGGGAGTTTATCCATCAATTGGGTGACACCACTGTTTTCTCTTTAATAGCTGCCCCCTTTTTTACCTTTTATGGAAGTGGGGTGTCTGCAAAATAGGAACAAATGCTTTCTCTCCTCTCAGGATTGCTGGAGACACTGCGCTAGATAAGAACATCCATCAGTCAGTCAGTGAGCAGATCAAAAAGAATTTTGCCAAAAGCAAATGGAAGGTGAGGAGGTCCAAAAGATGCTTTTTAATTATTCCAGCGCTCGTTTCGTTTGCTTGGTTTTTATACTTTTTCTTGAAGGATGATATGGACGTCACTATTCTGAATACATTTCCACCTATTCCTGTCTTTCCCAGCATCAGTTAAATAAACATGGAAGATATTTGTTGGGTTTTGAAAGAGCTGTGGTGGTGCGGTGGTTAGAATGCAGTACTGCAGGCTACTTCTGCTGTCTGCCGGCTGCCAGCAGTTTGGCAGTTCGATTCCCACCGGCTCAAGGTGGATTCAGCCTTCCATCCTTAAATGTGGACCCAGATTGTTGGGGACAATATGCTGACTCTATAAACCACTTAGAGAGGGCTGTAAAGCATTACAAAGCGGTATATAAATCTAAGCGCTATTGCTATTGCTAATGCGGGAAGCTGCCGAGAGTCTTTTGCTATAGGATGGGTGACAAATACATTCAATAAATAAATTTGATCACTCAATCAATATGTTCTTGACAGCATGGGGAAGGAAACCAAAGGAATGGACTCTCAAAAGTTTTGCTCGCTTGCCAAAGTCTGTGGCAGGGGGACATTTGCTTTGCTTTTCATGTTCATTTTCTCTCCTCCTTTCTCCCCTCCTCCCCATTCAGCAAGCCTTCAACGCAACAGCTGTGGTGAGGCATATGAGGAAGCTACAACTTGGAACCAGTCAAGAGGGGCCTGGCCAAGCCATGCAGGAGAGCAACGGTGAGAGGTTACGAGTGTCTCTGTGTGGCCTTTCTCCTCAAAGCCCTTCCTTCTGTTTGTAAGCTTTGGTGTCATTCGTCCAGCGGTGACAACCATGCCATGTTTTGATCTTTGCTTTTGAGCCTACTTGTTCTTCTGCCAAAACGTACTGATTAAAGCTGACCGTGCTGGGGACCAGGCCCACGACTCATAGAGTGGGGGACAACTGGGCCAGCAGCTGGAAGAAGAACCAGGTCTTCAGGACCTTCTAAACCTTCCTAAGCCATCTCATTCTGAAGATGGGCTCAAGCCAGTAGGAGCTTCGTTGTATGTCAGTGGGCTATTGAGTTCATGTGATGCTGTTCCTAAAGAATGTCTCCTTAAGTCCCATTCCAAGAATAAAGTCTTATCAACCATGGAGTGTTATCTGGTCACTAAGGACGGGAAGTACCTCCTGGGCAGCTTCCCTTTCCTGAATCAGAGGAAACCCTGGAATCGTCTGATTTCTAGTCAATCTGGTCTTGATTGTCCTTTTCTCCCCTCCTTTGTCTTCTTCAGGCTCGGCTACTAATAGCAGTGAGGAATCCTTGGGGAATGGCTCTCACTGCCAAACTCAGGACTGAACATTCACCAAAGGACAGAGGACTAGAATGATGGCAGAGCCAGCAGCAATCATAACTGAGCGGGCAGCCCCAAGCCCTGTTGTAAGAGCTAGGGAAGAGTCTGGGACCACCATCCCATCTTCCCAGCAAAGTACGGCCGAGTCCCATTGTAGGGGAATGGAACCTGTCCCCTATTAATTGGCATCCTCCAGAATCTGAAAGTTGAGGCTAGTATTTTCCAAGTCCCACACTTCCCTGGAGATGCTTTATCCCCTCCCGTTCACTCCCCCCGTTGGTCGCACCAACAAGACCCCTCCTGTCCCCCATGCTCATTCTTCATCTGAAGACCGCAACGATGCCACCCTCTTTGGCCCATCACGTGAGTGGCTTAAGTCTTGGAAAGAAATATTCAAGACCCCTCTGGCTTTCTGCAGCAGCCGCTCCAGGGGGAGTTTTGATCTCCAGCTGTGCACACCATCACATCGCTTGAGAAAACCAATGAGAACCCCCCCCCCTTGCTTCTCCCACACGATCCAACCAAGCCAACCCCAAGGAATGAGGACATAAATACATCGTAGCTGGCCCTTGGCTCAGTTGCGTTCAGCGTTGGAGAATAAAGGTTGTTTGTTTGCAGACAGAAGTGTGCAGTAGCTTGTAGCTTTCCACCTATGTGACCTATTGACATTTCTAAAGGAGGAGGAATTGTTTTTCTACAGTCAAATATAGGAGCTAGAGCAGCTTTCCTGTTGTCCTCTGGAGGTGAGAGGCCATGGCAATCCTCCACAGCATCGATGGAGATTCAATCGTTCAGGTCATGATTGTCCCAAAGCTGATTTTTCTCCAAAAGGCAACTGGACTTTCTTGAAAACGTTTCGCTTCTCATCCAAGAAGCTTCTTCAGCTCTGGAAAGAAAGTCCAGTTGCCTTTTGGAAAAGCACCTTTGGGACATCCTGAGCGATGCTTTATGGGATTATGATTTTTGAGCACACTAGAGTACACTGAAGGGTCACAGCTTCCTTGGGGCCAGCCGTGCCTCTTCCAACGTCATTTTGCCAACCCTGGAAATAGACTGGTGACGTTTTAAGAGTGGTCATTTTGCTTCCCTCTTACAGAGTTACCCAAGCGAGAGAAAAAAATGTAAGAGTTTTGCAGGTGGTTGCAGTACAAAGTGGGGGAAAGGCAGCTGGGATCCCATGTTTTCAATACTCCCTAACAGTTGTAAAATTATCTTTAGTATTTTTGGGCTAGAAAGAGAGGGAGGGTGGAATTTAAAAGTAAGAACAGACTGATAAAATTCATGTATTCCTCTTCGACTTCTTAGTTGCATGAAATAGAAGTGGGAGATTGAATTTGGCAATTCTTTCTTTGAAAGTAGCTGAGAAACTTTCTAGTGAAGATTCCATTCTTAAAATGTTTTACCCGTCTTCCTCCATGGCAGACCTGGAGCCATTTATCTGATATAACTCGGGCTTTCCCCATGCTTCAGTCTCTTCTCCTGACTGATTTGAAAGCTTATAGCTTTTCATTTTTGTCTTATGGCTTATAGCTTTTCATTTTCTTCCACCATCTCAGTTCAAGAGGAACTTCATAACTCTGAAGTTTCTAGGCTGCTGCTTGTTCGTGTATTAAAAGGGAAGCACCCAAGCCGAGCCTCACCCCAGGTTTGCCAAAGGCCGGCCCCCAAAGAGGAAACCATCATTAAGGGAACTAACGTGAACAGACAAACCATGCTAGAAGAGGCCTAAGGGACAAACCAGGATTGTTTTATTATGATTGATACATCACTTAGAAATAACTTAGAAGCACTTTATAAAAGGATAAAAATAAGTAGATCTTTGCCCAAAACCACTAGAAATGGTCAAAGACAAAAGGAAGAAATGGACTCGGGCAAGAGAGAATACATATGTATATATAACAGTTTTCTAAAACAGTACACAATAAAAAAAAACGGGCCACAGCCAGACCAGGTGCCGCGCTTTAAATGTCTCTGTTCTGTTAGCGAGATTCAAGGAAATATAAATGTTGCTTGAAATCAGAAAAATGCTTAGTTAGGCTGCAGCACACTTATCGTTTAGGTTTAGGAATCTAATGTACAACTTCTTTATAGAAACAACGAAAGTTCATGAAAGCGAGAAAAGGTAGATATTACAAGGGATTGAATATTAGGGGTAGCGTTCTAAATACATGAGGCAGCAAAAGAGAATTGGAACTGTTGTGACACATATACGTAAGCAAATACAAAAAGAAAAAGGAATCGGCTCAACATCTGGATGAGCATCAAAACATCCTACCATAAATGAAACAAAGTACCTCTTAAAACACATTCCTATTAACGCTGGATTCTGGCACCACAAATACTGTTGCCACTTCGGTTAAACCACCTGGAAATCAGCCTTATGTCCAATGACCAGTGCTTCTTTTAGAACAAGGGTCTCCAAACTTGGTGACTTTAAGAGTTGTGGACTTCAATTTCCAGAATTCCCCAGTCATACTTTAGAACAGAGGTCTCCAAACTTGGCCACTTTAAGACTTGTGGACTTCAACTCTTAAAGTGGCCAAATTTGGGGACCTCTACTTTACAATATCATCATCAGCAAAACACAAATCAGCTGGAGATGGTCTTCACTTATAGTGCAACCCACTTCATTTACTCGGGTGTGTAACCTGTTCTGAATTCAAGAATGCTCTTCTCCAGGTAAGTGGGCAAAAGACTGAAGGATTTGAGTTAGAGTTAGGTAAGATTAACTTACTGCATGGGACACAACTGTGTGGCAAGACAATATTGTGGCAAGACTGACAATATTGTAAAAAAAAAACAAACACTAGCACCCTCAGCCAACTTTGAATGGTAGGGATCCCTCTTCTCTTAGCTAATAGTCCAACGGTCAATTAATAAGAATAGAGCTGGAAGAGATTTGGAGGTCTTCTAGTCCACCCCCTGCTCAAGCGAACCTATGGCACACATGCCACAAGTGGGATGCAGAACCATTTGTGCCGGAAGGTAAGCTGCAGGCAAATTTACCTCACTGAGCATGCGCACGCCTCACAACTGATTTTCAGTTTTGAAGCCTTTTCTGGCCTCCCAGAGGCTTAAGGAAGGCTTTGCTGTCTGAAAACTAGGCCAATTTCATCACTTCCTGTTTTTCTGGAAATACTGGAAGTGACGAAAGGGGCCTAGTTTTGGGCCTGCAGAAGCCTTTCTCAAGCCTCTAGGAGGCTGAAAAAGGCCTCAAACCAGCCAAAAATCAGCTGTGAGGCGCAGTACAGTTAAGGGGGCGGCAGGGTTAGGGGTGGGGATTGCACACACATGCGTAGGGGGCAGGGGGGCATGCATTGCCTTCTGGGTGCTGGCACATGAGCGCGAGCGTGCACAATTTTTGGCACAGGAGCCCAAAAAGGTTGGCCGCCACTGCCCTATACCATTTCAGAGAAGTGACTGTCCAGTCTCTTCTTAAAAACCTCCAGTGATGAAGCACTCACGACTTCTGAAGGCAAGCTGTTTCCACTGGTTAATTGTTCGCACCATTAGGAAGTTCCAGGTTGCTTCTCTCTTTGGTTAGTTTCCATCCACTGTTTCTTGTCCTGCCCTCTGGTGCTTTGAAAAATAAATTAACCCCCTTCTCTTTGTGGCAGCCTCTCAAATACTGGAATACTGCTACATGTCCCCCACTATTCTCCCCTAGGTGAGAATAGATCCACCACCCAAAGTCAGCCTATCGCAAGCAGCCTCTGAATTGATTCAGCATTAACAGAGTGCATGCAGCCCAGTACATACACGGTTTTATGAATGAGAGAGAGCACACGAACTTGGCCATACATTTTGTCCCTTCTGAAAAAAGGATTAGTCTTATTTTTATGAGAGGCGGGATGGCTCAGCAAGTTGGAAAGCTGTCAGCCTGGGTTTGAGATCCCAGGTGCCACACGACAGGATGAGCTCCTGTTCCTTGCCCCAGCTCCTGCCAACCTAGCAGTTCGAAAGCAAGTCGATAAATAGCTATCGTAAGGTAACTGTATTCTGTGTGCCTCGTTGTATTAATCGTGCCGGCCACCTGACCGTGGAAGTGAGTTCAGACAGCGCTGGCTCCCTCAGCTAAGAAATTGAGATGAACACCGCCCGCTTACAAGGAGACAGGGAAAACCTTTACCTTAATTTTATGTGGAACCATTAAGTTACTGGTGATATTTAACAGACTCAATAGCTCAAGTTCCTCTGGGGAAAGCCCATTCAATGTATCTCTTCCCTCAGGCAACTGTTATCAACCTCACTATTTAACGGGAATTTAATGGGAATCCATATTGCTCCCTGGCTGATGTTTGTCACCTCTTTCCAAACAATGATGCTTTTGACGTTCTAAATCGATGGCCCCCAGGTTCAGAGATAATGATTCTCCCATGGCCTGCTTGAAAAGTCTGCCTTATACCCAGTTACCAATGCACAGCAAGCCCTATTGCGATTACAAAAGTCACAAGGAAGAAGTGGGAAACGTTCTACTGTTTAAAACACATGGCAGCTCCATGAGATGCTTAGGCTACAAGCAACCTCTGGTGGGGGAAAAAACAAACAATTAAATTTTAAAAAACAAAAGGAGCAACTGAGGATCCCCGAGCAACCTCAGCCTTCCTCAGCGGCTCACAGAATCCTTATTCTTAGCATGGGTGATTTCTCTCTGGCTCCAGCCATTAGCAGGGAGGCTCTTCTTCCTTGCCCGTATCAGTCCCATAAATAAGGCGGAGCTGCAAGAGAAGTTACTATGTCAAGGTGGAGTGGCTGCTCTGGGCCACTTTGATGCAACGGTGTTTGGCATTCGGATCTGGGGACTCTTGGTTCTTCCTTAGGTCGGCACAAAACAGGACCTGGCGAGAGAGGGAAAAATCTGGATGGCACAAAGGGTTACAGTTATTCAAAAAGAAAATGGGACCTATCAGATACGGCTGCAAATACTCAGGTCACCTGTGGATGGCGGTCAGGAGGAGAATTTTTTCCTGTCTCAGTGCTTCCACCTAGTGGTTATTCAAATTTTTGAAACTCACATGTATACAGATCAAATCAATCTTAAAGGAAATCAACCCTGAGTGTTCTTGGGAAGGACAGATACTGAAGCTAAGCTCAAATACTTTGGCCACCAAATGAGAACAGAGGACTCACTAGAAAAGGTAAGATAGACAGCTTTAAGAATTCAGATTCTAGTGTTGCTGAGCTGTGTCTTCTAAATCGATCCTGCAGTTTGCTAATATAAGAAAGACAGAAAGTTTATGCAGCATATACAGAGGAAGATTCTCCTAGTCTGACATCTTACCCTCCTCTGGCAACAGTGAGCGGCGAGCACTGAGCAGTAAATGGGAGAACAGGAAAGCAATTTCATACTTACCGCTTGTGCCCATCCAGAATATGGTCCCCAAAGGCTGCGGAAGAAATTCCCTGAAGGCAAAAAAAAACAAACTTCAATTAGAATGTGGCAGAGAACAAGCCCACAGAGCCTGAACAGCAGAATAAGGGTTGATTTCTCAAATTAGTTCACATCCCTTCCCATACAATTGTATTTCAGTTCCAGGGGGCTGCTGGAGGAGAAATGAAACACTTAACAGAACTTGCATCAAGCTTCAAATATCCATGTATGGTTCTGCATGCATCTAGATAACAGGGGGCCCCTGTTCCAAAATATCCAGAAAACAATCCCTTCTATTTTAAGGTGTTTTTTTTTTCAAACTAAAAGAGGCTTTTACAAGAGTATTTTGCCATTTTCTTACATTGCCATAAATCTTAATATGGTTTCGTTGCAGTAATGGTTATATAATATGATTAGGGTTTATTATCATTCTATGATTTAAGAGGTTTAAAAATAGAGAAAGAAAAACAAACATTCTACCCATGTTAATTACAATTTAGGATGGCAACATTCCAAGCATAAAAATATTTGGCTTTTCATCAAAGAGGCTACTACATACTTGAAGCCCTTCATCTGTTGGAAAGTACATTTTCTTTATGGAGCTCAACTAGGCCCTTTGCTTAACTTTATTCCCCTGAAGCTCATTCAGTCTATGCTTTTAGGAACTGTCTTCCAGAGACCTCAAGGTGTCCCAAGACTGGACTACAACTAGAGGCAATGCAGTGGAAGACCAGGTAAGCTGACATATCTAGTTTAGTTATCCTTCCTTCTACCAAGACTATCCTTTGTAACACTACCTGATGAAAAAGGAAACCTCGTGGAAATAAAGTTTGCTTAAGGAACTGCTATTGATAATTCCTCCCTGCTTCCTGTAAGGCTAATTGCCCTCCAGTTTTATCAGAGTTTATAATTGGCCACTATAGGAAATAAGATGTTCTAGCGAATAGGTGCGAACTGGTAGACCCCCGTGCTCCAATTCCGCTCCCACAAGAGCCCTGGTGGCACAGTGGTCAGAATGTAGTATTGCAGGCGAACTCAATGCTCACTGTCAGAAGTTCAATCCTGATGGGCTCAAGCTTGACTCAGCCTTTCATCTTTCTGAAGTCGGTAAAATGAGGACCTAGATTGTTGAGGACAACGTGCTGATGTTCTAAACTGCCCAGAGAGTGCTTTAAAGCACTAGGGGGCAGTATATAAGTGCTGTTGCTGCTGCTAAATGTTGCTATTTAAGATGGCCGCCAGCAAGCAGAACCTGTTCCAAAGCACCCTCACCGATCTCTCGATGGACTCGCTCCGTCACACTGCGGGCCCCCATCCCCAACTCTTGGCCATAGTAACGTTTGGCAACCTGCCATATGTGGGTGTCCACTGGTACAGCCTCAGTCTTGTCCAGTGCCATGAGGCACACACAGTCAGCCACCTGAGAGGGAAAGGAAACAGTCGCACCATAACAAATTTAACCATATTCTCTGTATCCTGGGTCCTCAACCCCGCTAGGCTGCTGCCCACTACCGAGCCCTTCGGAACCAGGCCACAGAAGTGACTGGCAAACCCTTTTTCACAAGCCGCAACTACACACAGGCACAATTGAACCCACATGCTATGGTTGAACAGCAAAACAGGGAGGGAGGGAGCCAGGTTCATGCTCACCTTAACTCCCACTCCTGGAAGGGTGCACAAAGCATGGCGGGCCTGCTCATAAGGGACAGTGCGCAACTGCTGGAGGCCAGCGGCCCCTCCAAGAGTCTTCAGGACAGCCCGGGCGCTCTCGCTAATAAACCGTGCCCGATAACCGAATCCAAGGTCCCTCAGCCGAGCCTCTGTATCTGCTCCTGCAAGAAGTGGAGAAATGAAACCAAATCCAGAAATAATTATATTTTCAAGAAGAAACAGAGCTGCCTCTTGGGAGTGATGGGTGGCATGTAAATTTAATAAATAAACAAGCAGTGAAACATCAATCCACTGCCTAACAATGAGAAATGGACAGCTTGCAACCAGCCAACTGAAGGAACAATAGAATGATACCATCATTTTAACGGAGTGTAGGAAGTTAGTACCCACTCCTCTCCTAGACAATTGAAATATCCTAGGAAATATTAAAAAGGCAGAGTATTTCCCCTAAAAAGAGTAAAGTAGAAACTCAGAGAGGCAGAAACTCAGCCCCCCCCCCCGCACCTTTGTTAATGGGTGAGCCATTAAGGCCTGGGCCAGAATACTTTACATAACAAAGATCTCCAGGTAAAGGTATAGCAATTGCCCAAGAGCCCTTTCAGTGCATCATCATCACCCAGCAAGACTCAACCAAGCCTGGAACTCAGGAAAGCCTACAAAGTCAGCTAAGACCCCTGACCCTGGGAGTCTGACAGCCAATGGGATAAATTTCTTGCACAGGAACAGGAAACACTAAGGTACGACCCAACAGAGGGTATATAAGGGTCTCTTAGCATCTTGGCTGGCCCTTTTTTCTCCTTTCCATCACCTTGGAGCATGTGATCATCCTTCTTTGGAGCTTCAAGCCATGTGGTCCTGTCTACCATTAAACCATCTTTCCAAATAGCCTCCATGTTTCCAGTATCTTTTTCCCCACTTGGAACTGAACCCAGAAGGATATTTCTTCCAACAGGAGTTACCTACTCCAAACTAAGATTTTAATCAGAGAAGGATTAGTTTTGTTCATTTTAGTCCCAACCGTACATTTGCTACTGTTCTCGCCAAATCTTTCAAAAAACTGTTACCCTTTGTTAAAAAAAAAACCCAGAATTTTCCTTTGGCAAACAAATAGAATTTCTGCTACAGGATGGATCTTAGTAGCTCATCTGTGGGATCTATTTTATTCTATTTTAACTTGTTTCAGTTACCTAAGCTACCAGTTACTTGGCTCCATTCTAGCAATGAGCAATAACTATTAAGCGAAGGTGCGAATAGGAAGTGCATCAAGTCAACCCTTCACTGGCAACGTCTTTACACATCTAACAAAACTGTATCCTTGCCCAAGGAAAGATTCAAAGGATTTTTCAAGGAAGATTTGGCAAAGTTTAGTTTACGAGCCTGTGTATCTTCTCCCAGTTCCATTCATTCTTTCTGTTCTATTGATTGATGGTGAGAAGACTAGACAGGCCCGAAACCATCTGTGGATGTCTACATTCCCAACAATTGTCAATTCCCTTTTTAAATTAAACTTCCAGCACTTCCATGTGCAATCTTACGTTGACTTTTCCTTCAGATCATTGTCCACTTGGGTGTATTCATCTTTTACAAGCCTGAATTGCCAATGGATTCCTTATCCTTTCTGAATCATGTTCCCAAGCACTTAAAGCATTTCTTCAGCTATATGACCTACAATAAATTAAGAGTTCTTAAATAACTGTTGAATTGGTCTTCAGAGAGTCATATTGAGAGAGCCTACAAAACACATGGCTCTCAAGGGTTTTCCTTGCTGCAGATTGCTGAGAGATTTTGATACCGGTGGTATACAAAGCATAGTAAGTGAAAAGTCCTGATAGGAATTATGACCACAACTAAGGTACGTGGATGTTTATTTACTTATCTATGCTCTTTATCATTTCAGAAAGGGCTACTTTGCGATTTAAAGCAGAACTGTAGGAAAGTTTCACATTGAATCAGCCAGCACTATGACTCTAAAGTGGAGACAGATATCAGAAATCAGACCAATGGTCCTTCCAGAGTTAAACCAGGGCTCCCCAACCTTGGCACCTTTAAGACTTGTGAACTTCAATTCCCAGAATTCTCCAGCCAGCATTCTAGGAGTTGAAGTCCACCAGTCTTAAAGTTTCCAAGTTTGGAGACCTCTGAGTTAAACGGATAATGGGGAAAGAGGAAATTATGACCAAGGCCATCTGAAACAGGAAGGTTAAAAAGAGTGTTCCCGCACTCTCCCCTCTGGCATTCTGCAAACACTCCAAAAGATCTTTGACGTCAACTAAGAACTTCCCTATGTGTGGTGAAGAGAAAGCCTCTATGTGAGGAAGTGCCAGTTCTTCAGACTTAGTGCTTGTTAAGCATAAAGGTTGCTTGGAAGAAAGAAACAGGTGTGAGGATTGGAGGAGAAGGATTAGGGAGATGGCAGATGCCAGAGGATGACAAAGAGAAGCCTTCAGAGAATGTGTCTGCTACCTGAATGCTCAACCTTGACAAGAGTTGTGGACTTCAACTCCCAGAATTCCCCAGCCAGCATGAGGAATTCTGGGAGTCGAAGTCCACAAGCCTTAAAGTTGCCAAGGTTGGACACCCCTGGCCTACTGGATTACCTGATGAGGCCTGTCTTAGTAAACTCCTCTATCCTTCTGTGCTGCGTGGTCGAGACTCAACTCATTGCCTGGGCTGTTACATGCAAGTCAGCATGAATAATAGTATGTGGGAATGATCTTGGAAGATGGGGGAGACAACCAGGGGAATAGATGGATAAAGGGCAGCTTTCCCTGAAGCAGGAATATGAATGTAGCACATATGTTTTTTAATGGGGGGGGGGGGGGGGGGAGAGAGAAGAGTATTTCTTTTTGATGTAGTCTGGAAGCGTTTAAGAAGAGACTGGACAGCCATTTACCAGATATTGTACATGTCCCCTGCGAGAATGGGGGTTGGACTAGATGACCTCCAAGGTCCCTTCCAACACTGTTACCGACATTGGTGTGCCCTTTTGGGGATAGAACAGGAAGCGGAGAAGGAGTCAGGGACGTAGGCGGGACGGTTTGAGGAGGGAAAGGCCGCAAAGCAACTTTGAGGCCTAAGGTTTTACCTGCCATTGCCTGCAGTGAGGGGAAGGCGTGATAGGTCTTGGTGTCCAGCTGGCAGAGGCGGCGCCCAAAGGCCTGGCACAGGTGTTGAATCATGTTGGTGATGCGGGACAAGTGATTGTTGGAGGTGCAGATAAAGGAGAAGAGACACTCCACCGGGTCCTGCCGCAGCACCCGGACGCCTGAGGGAAGAAAGAGTCACTAGGTCTTTTCCTGCCATCCGTTTGCTATGTTTCCTATCACTAGTCACGTACTTTATGTTTAATCTAAGGAGTTCAGTTTTCTTCGCTGCTGAATTATACAGTGGTTTCTGATTTCTGGGTTTTCGGGGTACTAGCAGTAAGGAGAGGGGGAACCCTGAGCAAGAAAGCCTCACCAAAAAAGGAAAGTATTTGTAGCTCAAGGTTGACAGGAGGGTGCTCTCTGAGCTTGGTTGTTTTCTTGCAGACATTTCATTACCCATGTAGGTAACTTCATCAGTGCAGCATTTTATTATCCGCAGTGCAGGTAATAATAAAATGTCTGTAAAAAACAACCAAGCTCAGAGAGCACCAAGGAGCCCTCAAGAAAGCCTCATTTTGGGGGTCACTTTTCTGTTCGTTTTCCAATCTCCCTCTCTGCCAGACAAGGACAATGTTTGTTCCCTAAGATGCATACAAATAAAGACATTTAAGAATTCAATTCTGTGCTCTTGATATAAGGCACAGTTTTGCTACTTGTCAATTACTCTCAACTAAATAAAACATCGCTGAAAACAAGTGTTCACACACAAATTAGGATATTGTACTATCTCTTAACATCCATATTTTTTTTTATTGTAGCAGTACATCACTCTCCAGTGCTAGTTCTTTAAGTTTGCCTACCTGGGAATTTAACACCTACTTCCCGGAAATGCGAGTCAACATAAGACCAACCCTGGTATAGCGCAGATACATTTACATGCAGCTGGAAATAATCATGGAGGATCTGAGAAGGAGTCAGCCCATCTATTGCCCGAGCCAGCTCTCCAGACAAATGGCTGCCCGAACGTTCGCTTGTCCCAGGACGATTAGGTTCTGGCTGTGTTTGCTTCCTGCTCTTCTTCAGGGGAGGTTCGGAGAGGCCTTCTTCATCTCTGCCACCGTCCTCCTTTTCCTCCTCATGTAAGGTGTACCAGAGATGTTCCTCAGACTGAGTGAGAGTCCAGACTCGTCCAGCCAGCACACCAGTCCAGTAGCCAGGGCTGGTTTCAGACCACCTGAGAAAAATCGCAGGCTTGGTTTAGCATCAGAAACAGCCAAGGGTCACCTACAAAGGCTACCCAGAACCTCAGTCAAGACAGGTAATCCTCAACATACAACTGCATGAAAAAGTGAATTATGGCCGTTTTCACACTTACGACCATTGTAGCATTCCCTGTGGTTAAAGGTAAAGGTAAAGGTTCCTCTCGCACATCCATGCTAGTCGTTTCCGGCTCTAGGGGGCGGTGCTCATCTCCCCTGCAAAGCCAAGGAGCCAGCACTGTCCGAAGACGTCTCCGTGGTTATGTAGCCGGCATGACTAAAGGCCAAAGGTGCATGGAATGCTGTTAGCTTCCCACCAAAGGGGTCCCTATTTTTCTACTTGCATTTTTTTACATGCTTTCGAACTGCTAGGTTGGCAGAAGCTGGGACAAATAACGGGAGCTGACTCCATCACGTGGTGCTAGGGATTCGAACCACCGAACTGACCGGCCTTTCTGATCGACAAGCTCAGTGTCTTAGCCACTGAGCCACCGTGTCCCCTGTGGTTACGTAATCAAAATTCAGATGCTTGGCAATGGAGTCATATTTATGACGGTTGCAGTGTCCCGGGGGTCATGGGATCACGTTTTGCGATTTTCTGACAAGCAAAATCAATGGGGAAGCCAGATTCACCTAACAACCATGTGACTAATGTTAACAACAGTGATTCACTTAACAACTGTGACAAGAATGGTCGTAAAATGGGACAAAATTCACTTAACAACTGTCACACTTAGAGACAGTGATGTTGGGCTCAATT
>NW_020769408.1:1396667-1417478 GCF_900518735.1 Pseudonaja textilis | reverse complement strand
TCACTTAACAACTGTCACACTTAGAGACAGTGATGTTGGGCTCAATTGTAGTTGTAAGTCAAGAACTACCTGTATGTAGATATTGTTTTTGTCAATTGATGGCTGATTTGTCAGGGTGTCAGGCTTCTAGGTATTCTCTAGTGTCCCTGGACTTGGCTTGTTCTAGGATGGTCACAGTTTCCCAGTTGAAACTATGATTTAAGTCTATCCAGGTGTTGTGAAATTAAGGAGTTTTCATTGTGTCTTCCGACTGCTGGTTAATGTGCATGGAAGTGGGGTATGCTAAAACACTATACACAGATTTGTTATGGTGTGGAATGTCCAGTTCTTGGAAAGTATCCTCACTTTAAGTATTAATAATTATATTAAATTGCATGATGAGAATGCTAACTGATCTTAGGAGCCAAGATAATGAAAAGAAAACAGTACGCCTAGTAACTTTTAAGCATGCAAAATGGGAAGAGAAAAAAAAAGGAAGCTTCTTATAGCTACAGTAGTGAGCTTGTTTTTCAACTAACTTGATAGCGTCTCTGACAGCTGCTCTCCAATCAACTCTGATCAAATATCTGAACTATTTGGCTGGGACAGCACAACCAGTAATAGAAGCTGGGCCTATGTTCTACTGTTCAGCTACTCCCTTCTCCAAACATCACTTCTAAAGTTATAAAATTATTATCTTATTATTTCCTGCCTTTTATCTATATGGCACTCAAAGGTAAACAATCTAAATTTTATTGGCTAACATGCAATTATCTTTATTAGTGATGCAATTAAAAAAAATGGTTGGGAAGTACAGGCTTAATTCCTTTATTGAAAATGGAAGGAGAAATAAATTTATTTCTGGAAGAAAGGCACTCCGTTGCTTGCAACTGACCAAGGAGAAGCTCCTTTCTCATATATCTCACAATCGGGCCTCTGAGAGTACAGGCAACTTTAATGGTATTTGAAAGAGATTCTCAGTCAGCCAGGTCATTTAATGGTATTTCTTACTTTAAAGCCTTGAATACTGCAATACCGCAGTATACTGCATCTAGTTTTGGTCACATTACAAAAGAGATGCTGAGACTTTGGAAAAAGTGCAAAGAGCAATTAAGATGATTAAAGGCCTAAAGACAAAAACATGAAGAATGGTTGCAGGAATTGGGTATGGCCAATCTAGAGAAAAGAAGGACTAGGGGTGACATGATAGCAGTATTCTAGTATTTGAGGGACTGTCACAAAAAACAGGGGGTCCGTTTATTTTCCAAAGCACCAGAAGGCAGGAAACGAATCAAGGAGAGAAGCAACCTGGAATTAAGGAGTGAGGACAATTAACCAGTGGAACAGCTTTGCCTTTAGAAGTTGTGGGTGCTTCAAGGTTTTTAAGACTGGTTTAGGGTTTCCTGCTTGAGCAGGGTGTTGGACTAGAGGACCTCCAAGGTCCCTTCCAGCTCTATTCTGATTATAGTCTCAAAGGTGCTTTTTCAAAAGGCAACTGGACTTGGTTTTTCCTTGAAGACGTTTTGCTTCTCGTCTTAGAAGCTTCTTCGCTTCTGACTGAATGGTGGAGGATGGAAGGATTTAAACCAGTCAGTCAGAACTGAAGAAGCATCTTGGATGAGAAGCGAAACATCTGCAAGGAAAAACAAAAGTCTAGTTGCCTTTTAAGAAGATGAGAAATATAACAGTAATACAGCCCTACTACATTGGTAAATATCTTTAGGCATAAGTGCTGCGGGAGTTGTGTGTTTAGCAGAGTGATGGCATGGCGGAAAAACTAGCTTTTTGCCTAATTATTTTGGCATGCAATGCCCTATAGCGGCATCCTGAGGGGAGAAGTTGAAACGGTTTATGTCTAGGATGAGAGGTCTATAAATATCATATTGTCTCAGCCCTCTTTCTGGCTTGTGAAGTATACAGGTCCTCAATGGAAGGCAGGCTGGTTACAATTGTGTTGTTTTTTTTTGTAGTCCTAACAATCTGTTGTACCTGTTCTGTTTAGTTGCAGATTTCACCTGATCCAGGAGATTTTTCATAGGTCTGTAAGTGATCTATAAAATCCTTGGTGGACAATGAAGCATCTGCAAGCAAACAACTCAGAGCTCAGAGAGTAATAAAGACTCCCCCGTTCACCCCTAAGCTACCTATATCTTCTTCTATTGCAGTGATCTCTCAGGTTCTCTGACAATACAATGGCAGCATGAGAGAATTCAGAGAGCCAATGGCTGTGCCCAGGGGGAATGGTTTGGAGCCCAAGATTATATGCAGAAAACAAAGGAATTTAAAAGGACTGGATAGAATCTACTGATCAATCATGCTTAGAAGAATTAGAAGGGTTTTTTAAAACATCTAATGATGCTGTGGCTTTGGAAGGAGGGAGAAAAGGGGTAGCACCATTAGCAAAATGCAAATGGTAACCTTCCTTCCCCCCAAAACCTACGGAGTGCCGTTCTCTCTTTGCAAAAAAGAAAGATCCTTCTTACAAGTGGTAAAGGGAAAGGAATCCCTGCGGATTTTACTTCGCCAGCCCTTACCAACTAATAGGGGGCGGTGCTCATCTTCGTTTCTCTTACAAATGGGAGATGAACCAAAATAATAATAATAATTAAAAAAAAAGATTGGTCGTTGCGAATGATGGAAAAAGCCTGCAAAAGCATTGCTTGCAGAAGCAGAACGTTATCGCCAGTATCTCTCGCTCTTCTCCCCCACCCCACCCCTATTCTCTCTCGCGCGCGACCCTGTCGGGGCTTTTATGCATGCACTGGGCCTCTATGCACCCCAAAACCTGCACAACCTTGGGGCGCAGCCAAGGGGAAGCAAGGCAGCAATCCCAGAGGAGGACAAACTAAACATGACTACTGAGGAAAAGCCGCCCAAGGGCGACGGCGATACAAAGAAAGAAAGAAAAGGGCCAAAGGGCCAAATTCAAGGGGGATGCTTTTGAAAAAGATTGCAATTCCTGGCTGGGAGCCGCCAGGGGGCGCACTAACCGGAAGGTCTGCCCGCCACAGAGTACCAGGTCGAGGCGGAGTTCGGTGCGCGGGCAAGGCAGGGAGCGCCAGGGAGTCGCTCGAGGCAGCTGGATGGGCCGGGCGTTCATGTTGTACCTTCTGCTGTCGCTGTCCTTAGGGAGGAGGCAGGGAGGAGCGCGCAGCTCTCGCTGCACCAGTTTGGCGCAAAACCCGTACCTCCGTGTCCGTAAGATCACCATAGAGAACGGCCCCTGAATTTAGAGGAGGGGCCGCGCAGGGGTAGAGCGGGGCAACCGCTCTCCGCTCTAGGCTGCGAGAGGAGGTCTTTGTAGTCTGCTTGGGCGGAAGCCCGGGTCTTTGGGCACAAGGCGAATTCTTCCTGTCCGCGGGTTTAAGGCTTGATAGGCATGAAAAGGGTCTCTTGTACGTTACAAGGCGGATGGGAAAGGAAGTGGCCCTTTCAGGAGAAAACGGAAATGGGTCTACCATTACCTGGGATGTCAAAATCAGGATAGCCAGTAGATGGTAGCACAATGTTCCTTGAGCTGGATACTCTTTGCTATAATCGCAGTTTAAATATCTAGCAAGAGTTCCAGGCAGAAAACAATAATGCAAGCATCCTTTCTATTATCCTTCCCCCCCTCTTTTTTCCATGGGAGTTGGAAAGTTAGTCATGCCCGGATTAGGGGCATCGTTGTTATTCTGAGGGTTTTTTTTTATTCTTGGCAGCCTTTTTTGTCCGTTTGGTTTAAAGTTATTTATATTGTTTTAGATAGGATAGATAGATAGATGATAGATAGATAGACAGATAGATAGAATTCTTTATTGGCTAAATGTGATTGATCACACAAGGAATTTGTCTTGGTGCAAATGCTCTCAGTGTACATAAAAGAAAAGATACATAAAAGAAGAGATAAATGCTCTTCCCCACCCAGATTCGCCTTGACATGCCATATAAATTAACACGCAGTGGTATTTTACTTTCAAAATGTACGCTATTGATAAAGGACATATAGTACTGTATAGTACTGTATAGGGGAACACTTAACTGCTGACATTTCAAGGTGATAAGTCCTTAATCTCTCCTGAAGAAAGTGCTGGAAGGCATTTGAATTAAACACTTGATCCTCAAACACTATGGTTTGGTCTTAACAGCAACAAAAAAGCTAGAATTCCACTTCTTTTAGCTGTTTACTTGCTAAAATTCACATTAAGAATAATAGGATCACACCAGATAAATATGCTGAGCATTGAAGCAGAAGCTGGAATTATAAATAGTATATGCTATCTGTCTCATAACATTTGAATCCCAGATTCTTCTTCTAAGTAATGCATTTTTTAAAATTACCCAAATTGATAAAATTAGCGGGTATATAATGCATATTTAATTTTAAACCAGTTTTCATCATCAATCATTCAAATACACATTTCATTAAAAATTACAATAATTTAAATGAGATACATTTGATCTTTGGATACTATAATTAATTAACCATCTTAAAGGCCAGCTCTATACTATTTTATACTAAAATAGTATGCAAGTTGTGTGAAATCAGAGTTCTTACTCAAACAAGTTTTTTTTAACCCTTTTTATGCTTGTGAGGATTCTTTGTTTTTCAGACTGGAGACATCATAGCATAGAAGATAACTGTACAAACTGCTTTATTGTGGTCCATGCTTTTCCTAATAATACTTGCCCTGGGTTAATGCCATCCTCCTAGGTTTTGTAAGTTGATGTAGCCATGTAAATAATGATAGTTATTCCTTATAGCAACAGTCTTAAAATTTTTATAATGGCACACAATTTTTGCCTTCCTCCAAAAGTTCTTGTATATTGGGATTAAATGCTGCCTTGATGTAGTTGGTCTTTCTGACTGCTACCAAACTCCAGCCCAAAGTCTAAGCCAAACTCCAAGTAGGAATCACACCACAATGGGTTAAATGTCTCTGGAGATTCTGAATCTTCCAGGTCATGGTTATCTCAAAGGGTTTTTTTAAAAAGACAACTGGAGTACAGTGGGTTGCTTACAATCATTTGTAATCCCGGTAGTTGCCCTTTTGCTTAACCTCCTGTAGCAACTGTACATTTCCGAATATCACTTCCTGCTTCATTGTCTGCTTGTTGTCTTATCCTCCACCATTTCTCCACGCATCCACTGTTTTGTAGGTGAAGAGCCTGGGTGGGGTGAGGCTACCTATGGATGTTAGCAGGGTGCTAAAAATGCCAAGATATGGTTCAGTTAGCTGGACACCTGCAATATCAGTGCGTATGCTTGCAAGTAAACTTCAGAGAGGAATTAATAAGCTCGTTCCCTTAGGTTTGGGGGGGCAGTAAACTTTTACTGCCTTTGGGAGAAAAAGCACGAGTTTAGCCCTGGTGAATTAGAGATGGTGGGGTGGGAAAGTGTTTCTGCTTTGCTGTTGTTGGTTTTTTTCTAATGCAGACAACAATCCCAGCTTCATACTCCCACAATGTTAGGATGTATTTTTTATTTATAATTACACGAAATGATTCTCACACAGTTTAGATCTTCCAAAAAGGCTCTTTAGGGGGGAAAAAGGAAATTAAAGCTTTCTTTTAAAATACGACAAATGAAGTGACTGCAGTAGGAGGAAAGGCACTATCTAAACATTGGATGAAATGAATAGATTTGACAACAATCTCTCCAAAATAAGTAATTAGAAGCTTTAAAAAAAAATACCATATGCATATTTAGCACTATTGGTCCAAAATGTGTTATTATACAAGTGTGTTATTATACAAGTTATAGTGCTAAAATTTGCAAGATCTTTGTCATCTGGATGGGAAAAGCTTTGAGAATAATTTGTTGATGCTCTGAGCCCTTTGAAGGAAAAATGAAGTTTCAATGCAGTAAACTAAAATACAAGGAATGATGAAAACAATTCCTTACCCGATTTTTCTACAAAGTCAATCCTCACCGTTTCTAGATATGAAATCTTACGTATGTGGCTGATGCCCAATAAATAATGGTGATGGCTATGCTAATCCTGATAACAGGATACTAAAGATAGCTCGAATGGTTGGGCAAGTGATTAATTGAAGCCGAGAAAACAGACAACAAAGAGTCAGCACATCTTCTCATGACCATGGATTCCCTTGTCCTTTCTGCAAAGAGAATTTTAAAAAGGCAACGAGCCCGCTTGGTTCCAAAAGAGCCATTTTATTTTCTAAGAATCAATAGAGATCTTCTTTCTCCAAAATAAATACAAGTACAAATGCCCACCCGGCTGCAGCAGAAAGAGCCATGTTTCTACAAGGTGGTGGTGGGGGGATTGGGGGGGAAGAGGAAGGGGATCAGGCTGAGTCAGATTCCAAAAAGCTATAGTATCAAAATGTGCAAGTGAGAAGATGGTGGCCCTGCTCTGCAGAGTGTCGGTGGGGCTGGGCCGAGGAAAGGCTGATGGATCTGGACAGGTGCTATGATGCAGGGAAACGGGGCCAGACTCTGTATGTTGGGAAGGGGTAGGTGTATGGAGCAGCCCAAATAATTTACATTCTCCCACTATTATACAGTATCTTACAAAAGTCTAGAGCCTTAAAGACCCAGAGAGTTAGGGTACTGCCCATAGGAGCTAGGCAGGCAGCTGGGTATTGCTCGTGCAGCTGGTCAGGGCGATTCCAGGCATGGAACAAGGAAGGGCAGGCTGGCACAAGAGGTAGGCTTTGCCCACGTGAAGGGCACAGTGCTCTGTGGGTGTGCCCAGCACACTGGAGGAGCTGTTGGGTGCTCTGTGCAGGTCCCTGCAGCCAGGCTTCCCAAGGCTGGAGCTCCCTGCTCTCTTCTCCCGTACAGTCCAGCTGCACTGAATGAGCACCCAGGGCGGGAGCCCCTCGGAGGGTCAGTCGCTCTCGCTGGAGTCGCTGGTCTGCTCTCCTTGCACCTTGTTCCGGTGCTGCATGGCTCGGTGATAGGCAATCTGGACAGACTTCCGGATGTTGGACTTGCGGCCTTCCAGCATCTTCTCCTTATCCAGGTCCTGGTTCACGCCGAGGGGCACGAGTTTGGTGCGGGGCAGCCACTGCCTGCAGGAAGGGAATGTGCGAAAGTCACTCCCAAAACAAGAGGGCTATTCCATCCCCCTGTTCCCACTCCTCCTCTCCCAGCCCCTAACTCCCCCAGCCCTGTCTCTCCTGCTTGAGCAGGGGGTTGGACTAGAAGACCTCCAGGGTTCCTTCCAGCTCTGTTCTGATTGATTGATTGAGCTCTTGCCCTTTCTTTGTAGCTTTTGGGACCCGGGAAAGGGAAAGAGGTGCAGCCCTTACCAGGTGCGCTTGTTGTCGAAGAAGAGGACCAGGTAGAGATGCTCCCGTGCTTCCTGAGTCATTTGCTCTCCCAGCTTCAATACCTCCAAGGGGGGCACAGGAATGGGGACACCATGGTGGAACATCCCTTCCCGGGGCATCTTCGGATCAATGATCTACCACGAACAGAAGGGAAAAGATCAGCCATCTATATGATGTGTGATAAGGAGAGGTTTGCAGAAAAGCAGATTAAAAAGGGAACAGACCCAGATTATGTGCACCTGCAGCAAAGGATTGAGAATGAATGTAGCATCTTGGATGCAAAGTCAAACACTCGGCTGTAAACTCCAATTTGACCAGAGTTCACCAAATAGTCTTTTGCTGTTAGTTATAGAACATGGTCTCCTAAAACCTTAACTTTCAGAGATTTCTTCTTCCACACGAACATGTTTCTCATTTCTTATCACCTTTCCCCAGTCTAATCTCTTCAGATACACTAGTCCTCATAGTCTCCAGCTGACATATCCAACTGTCAAGTCAGTAATGATGGGAATTGCAATTGCAGAAGGGGGAAAAAAAATCAAATCTTTTAAGACTCTCTGCTGTGTGTGGAAACCTGCCAAGAATTCTGCAATACTGCAATGACAAAACCTCAGATGTTGTGCGTAGGAAAAAAAATAATTGCCACCCTGCTGTTTCTATTAGGATTGTCCTTGGGCGAGGAGGTTCTGACTATGCAAGTTATATCGTTTATAACATGGCAAATACACTGTTCGGTAAGAAAGGGATGGAATGGTATCAGCAGGGCCAAAACAATAACGTTCCTCAACCATGGCAACTGGAAGGTGTGTAGACTTCAACTCCCAGAATTCCCCAGTTAGGTTTGCCAAGTTTGAGAAACCCCCTGCCATAAATGTGTCTGCAGAGACTCTCAGCCATCCAGGTCATGGTTGTCCCAAAGGAGCTTTTTCAGGAGGCAACTGGACTTTCTGTTTTTTTCTTTTGAAAAGAGAAACGTCTTCAAAAGACGAGAAGCGAAATGTCTTGCGCGGAGGCTCAGGGAGGGCGAAAAACGAGTCTTCCGGAAGTTCAGGAAGGCCGGAAATGAGCCCGTTTCCAGAGAGCCTCCGGAGCCCAGGGAGGCCGTTTTTGCCCTCCCAGAGGCTCAAGGGAAGCCTCTGGAGGCCAGGGAGGGCAAAAACGCCTCCCCCTGCTGTGGTGCAGGAGGCAGACTAGGCCAAAAGTCACCAACCTTTTGGACCTCAGGGACCACCAAACTCATAATTTTAAATCCCAGGGACCACTAACCGGTTCTTTGGATGTGGCCTAATTTGTGGGTGTGGCTTGGTGGTCATGTGACTGGCTGGGCATGGCTTGTATGTAAATATTATAAATATTTATATAAATATTGATTCTTTTATAAAAAAAAAGCAAGCAGGCAGATTGAGTTGCTTACAAAATCACAGATTCATTCAGAGATCGATCTATCTGCCATCGGCTAGCTCAGTCCGTCACATAAAATTTGCTTGCAAGCAAACTCACAAAATTAACTCACAACACACCATGTATGTAAATATTGATTTTTTTATTTAAAAAAGAGCAACTTTTACCCAAAATCAGGCAAAGCAGGCAGGCAGATTGAGTTGCTCACAAAATCACAGATTCATCCAGAGATCTATCTATCTGCCATCAGCTAGCTCAGTCTGTCACATAAAATTCGCTTGCTGTGAGTCTGCACTGAATAATAGAACCTTCAGTCCTAAGGGAAGTTCGGCTGTGCTTAAAAGCAGAGCTGGACATCTAAAGACTAGCTAGAAAGCAAGAAAGGCAACCATTTCCTGCTTCCTAGCTAATCTAAATCTCCCAGCACAGCAGAACAGCTGATGGTCGGGGGAAAAAAGGAAAAATAGCAACTTAGCAGGCAAGTTTGCCAGGTAAGGAGTGAGTGGGCAGGGAAGGTTCCCATGGGTCATGTGGGCAGTGCAGCCTTGTGTTTCTGCACAGCCTGGATTAATTGCTTTGGGGGTGGGGTGCTCTGGGGGTGAGATTTCTCTGTGGCCCACCAAAATTTTCTCGCAGCCTACCAGTTGGTGACCGCTGGACTAGGACACACCCATCATGGCCACGCCCATCCAGCAACCGAGCAGAGAACCCTTTGCTAAAATTTTTGAAGCCCACCCCTGCCTACGGGGACAGACAAGTTAAAACAGCAGCAGAAAAATGTATGGAACTGACCCCCCCCCTCTGCCCCCCTCCCAAAATAGGCAGTGGTCTGATGTAATTACACAAGGCCCCGAGTTTTACTGCGCTCGGAAAAAAAAAACCCCTATGGTCTCAACACATTTGAAAGATGCACAGTCACCGAGTATGTGCAGAAATAAAAAAGACTACTGGATTTAAGCACACAGAGTCAAAATAAATTAAACTTCAATGCAGATTGTGCCTAAAATATTTATCTAGTTCTTAAAGATAACTGGTTTCTCAAGGCAAAACTATTTCTTTTGCCTGAATCGTCTCTGGAAACAATCCCAGCCATTTATCAGGTCTTTCCAGGAGACGGTACACCGCAGCTCAGGTGCAGCAATTCCGCTCCCTGTTTCCCCAGGGTTCTGCCTTTGAATTTCAACAAAACAACTCTTTTTGTCCATCTAGAAGGGAGGGTATCCTCTGAGGGTATCCCAGGCCAGCAGAAGTTTACATTCAAACCCAGATGCCGACTAGCATTTAGAACGGCAGGAAGGCTGCAGGATTGTGAAGACTAGCTGGCTTTACAAAGCCAGACAAGTTCACTCTTTGGATCAAACTATAATGTATTTCTTTCTATTTTCTGGTCAAATGAATACTTAGCGATGGGTGCTCCATCACCAGAAGAGAATGGACAGCCATTTGTCTGAAATAGAGTCTCCTGCTTGAAAAGAGGGTGGGACTAGATGACCTCCAGGGTCCCTTCCAACTCTGTTATTCTATTATTCTGATAATTTCTCACTCTCTCTCTCACACACACACAAGAGATACATACAAATATCTACCCCGGGTACATATTCAAACCTACCAAAGCTGGATAAGATGGGTAACCCCGGCATTTGGCCCACACTAAGTCCAAGGCATCCAAAGGAGAATCTTCGTCTTCAGAGAGCCATCCGGCTGATCGGCTGATACTCTTCCGGACCACTGCACACAGCAGAAGGAAAAAAAGGGGGGGGTCTTTGCCATCCTTTTGCCAACCCAGCCCTGACGGGGAAACCAGAAGAAATCGGCTCTCCTATACTCACTGCCATGGCCCACACCTCGGCCAGTTCCCACCGAATAGGACTCGTTTTCCGTCCCTGACGTGTCTTCGCTGCTGTCCTCCGGGAAGTTTACTCGGGAGAAAGAAGGCTTCCCTCGGCCTTGCTTGGAAGGCGTCGTGCTGTAAGGGAGAAATAACGGTCTCAGAGGTGGGGCCCAGAGAGGCGTTAACCACAACCAAGGGGCTGGAAGGAAGAGCGGCACTGGGAGGAGTGGAAGCTGAGGATAAGGGAGCCCAGAAAGCCTTTCTGTGAACTTGGCCTAGGAACGACGAGGCCTCCCAAGCAACTGGCAGGAGAACCCGAGGAAGACGGACAAACAGGGCGAGTCCAAATAACCTTTGTACCTTGTTTCCCAGGCTGGTTGTGCAAATGAATCGTTTATATGCAAAAGGCAGAAGCTAAGAGCCACGGCCCGCTGCATGCTTTCACTCAACAATTTTGAGACGTCTTGCCTGTAGATACTAGAAATCATACATAGCTATCAAGACTCAAAGCCACTGAGTCTTGTCTAATTTTCCTCTCAGGGCACATCTCACTGGAAAGATGCAACCATTACAGAGTGTCAGCAATCTGCCCGGTACCTTTCCTTTGGCTTTCCTTGCTAGTAAGTGCCAGTTGGCCTGTTCTATACTCTGAACCATGCAACCTATGAGGTTCAAAGAGCACTCCCTACCAGAGTAGATAGAGGATGGCGCAGTGGTTAGAGTGCAGCACTGCAGGCTACTTCTGTGGCTGCCTGCAATTTGGCAGTTCAAATTTCACCCCAGGCTCAAGGTTGACTCAGCCTTCCGTCCTTGCGAGGTGGGTAAAATAAGGACCCAGATTGTTGGGGGCAATAGGCTGACTGTCAACCGCTTAGAGAGGTCTGTAAAAGCACTGTGAAGTGGTATATAAGTCTTAAATGCTACTGCTATTGCCGAATGCCCTTGTGGCACTGCACCTTTAAGGTGCTGATGAAAAGAAAACCCTGACAGGCTTGAAGAACAACGCCCTCAAGAGTTACGGGGCCGCCGCAAAAGCAGAGTTTTCGCGGCAGGCTGGGCCTTCTGGTATACCTGGTGCGATCTGAGGCTGCACTGCTAGTGCTGGTGCTGCTTGACTCGGAATCGGAGCTGCTGCGTGGGAGGTAGCCGCTGCGGTAGACAAGGAAGCTCTTCTTGACTGGCTGGCTGCCGCTGCTGAAACCGTTAGCTGGCAGATCTGGAGGGAGAGACGAAGCCATCAGAGAAAAGCCTGGGGTCTAATGGCTGCAGTAAAGCTCACCGGGGACAAAAGCTTCCTGCCAGGGCTACTGTCGGGCAACAATGGACGAAAGTTGAGGTCACGGTTCAAGAAGCAAAGGCATCTGGGTATGGAGGCATCTGTCTGCGCCTGGCTTCTGCGGGTAGTCCTCAACATACAACCGCAACCGAGGCCAAAATCTCTGTGGCTGAACAAGGCAGTCACTAAGTGAGTTTTGCCTCCCTTTCTTGCCACCGTTGTTAAGTGAACCGCTGCAGTTGTTAAAAGTCAGTAGCACGGTGGTTAAGTGGAATCTGGCTTCCCTGTTGACTTGGCTTGTCAGAAAAATCCCAAAAGGGGATCGCATGACCACAGAAGACTGCAACCCTCATAAATAGGAGCCATTCGCCTACAGTGGTCCTGTGAAAAACTGTCATAAGTCACATTTTTCAGGGCCGTTGTTAATATAAAATGATCGCTACATGGACGGTTGTAAGTTGAGGACTAACTGTACTGTAAAAGTAGAAATCTTGAGGAGAAAGAGGCTAAGCTGGTTTAAGAGGCCAACACTCTTGTCTGTCAATTATCCCCAACTCTGTTTAATAATTGATTTTTTGAAATGCTTTATTTCCTTATTAAATATGTACCTTGCTTCCTGCTTATATAGGCACTCCCTTTCGACTCGGTTGAGCGCATACATAAGCTGAAAAGCAGGGTATATAATAAGGAAAAAACTTTTTTTTTTCCTCCCCAAGCCATCATTACTCCCCGATAACTGGCACAAGCTGCTTCCGGACAGTCGGCTCCCGGTCCCAAACACTGGACTTCCATAGTGGGCTCAATATGGAACCCCTGCAGCCTGACTCCCAAATCAGAGAGGCAAGACTTGGCATTTTTAGGTGTGTTTCAACTCTGCATGTACATTTAAAAACAAACAAACAAGCATGAGTGCAATAAAAGGCAACTGGGCTACAGCCTTACATCAGAATGTTTGTCTACAAATATATATCCTAACTATTATTGGTTGGCATCATCACATAACTAGGGAAGATATTCATTGGTTTGTTGAATTCATCTCTAATTTATTGCTAGCATTATTTGGTTAATTTTCTAACAAGAGGAAAGAAAAAAGCACCATTTAATTAGTCCCATTGAGAGCTCTGGCTGAGACTAAGAGAGCTGTAGGCCATCCTGTGTGGAGGGTTGTCAGACTAGGGGAAAGGCTTAGACTGTATAAGAATATAGAATTTATTATCCATGCTTCTCCTTGGTTCCCAATATGGATTTTTTTTTATTAAAGAAAGAAAAGAAGTTGAACTGTGGCAGGGTTCACAAATCATGCCAAGCCATCAGTTTGATTTAGTTTGCTTGAGACTTAACAAGTTGTATAAACACATTCAGTAAAACATGATTCAATAAACCATGCCTTAATATGATACAAAAAGTAAGCATTTATCTATCGGCCGTGTACTGAGCTCATTTATATAATGGCCCTTTTCCTTCACAGTGACATTTTGAATTAAAACAATAAATATTTATCCAAGAGCCTTTATCAGTACTGCACCCTTAAAGTCAGATCCTTTGCAGATTTACTCTCATTAAGAGCCACTACGTTCTCAGGGAAGCCTTAGGGAAGACTTTACAGGAAACCAAACTCCTCTTCTTTCATAAGAGCCACGGTGGCACAGTGGCGAGAGTGCAGTACTGCAGGCTACTTCTGCTGACTGCCGGCTGACTGCAATTTGGCAGTTCGAATCTCACCAGGCTCAAAGTTGACTCAGCTTTCCATACTTCTGAGGCCCAGATGGAGGACCCCGATTGTTGGGGGCCATAGGCTGACTCTGTAGAGAGAGCTGCAAAGCACTGAAAAGCGGCACGTAAGTCTAAGTGCTATTGCTATAATGCACATAAAAGTAGAACCAAGGTCCGGTGCTCAAGGTTTCCCTGCAGCTTCACTCACCAATCGGAGCATCCTCAGCCGATTTGTCGCTGTCGCTGTCGGAGCTGGAGCTGGGGCGTGGGCTCCTCACCCGCTTGCGCTGCCGCTGGGATCCCATGATCGGGAGCTGAGGGGGCCCCACGGGGCTGTTCCCATGACCAGGAGCCAGCTGACTGTCGCGGTTCTTGGGGGGGCGCCCAGGCCGCTTTGGGGGCACAGCGGTTTTGGGATTCTTCTTGGAGAAGAGCACCGATGTTCTCCTGCCGACTTCGTGTGCTGGGGTGGAGGAGGAATTGGGGCCAAGGCCTGGAATGAGGCGGAGGCTTTGGTTTAGAGGAACAACTTGGGCACTTTGGGGCCAGGATCCTGTCTTCCAGAGACAAGGGCAGGCGGGCCTTGGTTAACCGTAGCAATTGGGACCAGAACTGTTGTTGTTACGTGAATCAACAAGGGTCATTAAGCGTGGTCACCAATTGCAACCCCCTGCCGGCTTTCCCAGTGACTTGGCCTGTTGGAAGCCAGGAAAGAAAGTTGCAAATGGTGACCATATGACTGTGATGTGCTACCAGAACCAGAATTCTCAGGACAGGACTGGTCATAAGTACCACTCATTCAGTGCTGCGGTAAGTGCAAATCATCACTGAATGAGTAATCATTAACCAAGGACACCTGTAAGTTGAACAGCTGATTTTTAAGAGGGTGTTCGACCTTTCTGCTAAGGCCTTCTCCCTACTGCAATTGGAATGAAACTCAAACAGGGCAATGCTTACTATTTTCTTTCAAACGTGCCTTTTCAAACACATCCACCACATAATGTGCAGGGGGGAAAAATCTATCTGTGAACAAAGGAATCCTGAGCCAAACTCAACGCAATATGCAAGGAAGGCTTCAGAGCTGTTTTACACAACTTCCCAACTCCAAGTCAAGGAGCGTCTGTGGCTCAGTGGTTAGAGTGCAGTACTGCAGGCTACTTCTGCTGACTGCCAGCTGAATGCAATTTGGCAGTTCAAATCCCACCAGGCTCAGGGTTGACTCAGCCTTCCATCCTTCCGAAGTGGGTAAAATGAGGACCCGAATTGTTGGGGACAATAGGCTGACTCTGTAAACCACTTAGAGAGGGCTGTAAAAGCACTATAAAGCGGTATATAACTCTAAGTGCTGTTGCTATCTAGGCTTCAGCACTTTTTCAAAAAAAAAAAAAAGTTCCACCCACCATAATTTTCTAGATCTATCAAGTGCCCTTCATAACAACACTGTGATATAATGAATAGACCTGGTCTAGGGCAGGGGTTTCAAACTCAATTTTACTGAGGGCCGCATCAGGGTTGTGTTTGACCTTGGGGGAGGAGGGGCATGGTCAGGCTGGGTGTGGCCAGCTCAACATCACTTGTGTGATCAAATGCCACTTTTTACTAGTTGTTGGTGTTGCTAGCCCTCTGCCAGCAAAAACGGAACCCGGGAGAGGCGTGTGCACCCCACCAGGGCTCCGTTTTTGGCTGCAATGGCTTCCTGAAGCCCTCTGCCAGCTAAAACGGAGCTTGGGAGACCCTCCCGAGCTCCATTTTCGTTGGCAGAGACCCTGCAGGCCAGTCCATCGCTGTTTCCAGGGCAGCCCTGCAGGCCAGATCAAAGCACCCCTGGCCTAGGGAAATCTCCACGTAGCTTGATTCTCCTTGCTTAACATTGGGGGCTCAGCGTCATCTTTCAGATGAGAAGATTGGGCTAAGTACAAATGGACTTCGTGCTGCTCTGGTTTTCTTAAAGAACCAGCAAAGAACTGAGAAGCAGAATTGGGAAGACATCTTGAAGATGCCATTCCAGCATCAGACAAGCCTGGGGGACCAGCTTCTGCCGAAGAAGTTTGCAGAAGGAAAACTTTCTGCAATTGCTGAGGCAGTCTTTGGCAATCATTGGCTCAGCGGCCCTCGCCTAGCCTAGGAATATTGTCCCATCTACTGGAAGTGGCAGAAAGTCTTGTCTGCATCCAGGAAAAAAACATTTTAGGCGTTTTTTAAAAAAAATAACTTTCATAAATCGGTTGCATTGGTGAAGATAAGGTTGCCGATTCCAAAAAATCATCTTTCAAAAATTGTGCAAGCTTTAGGGACCGCTGTCTTCCCATGTGTAACTCGGCAGAGTCATAAGGGCTAGATGAGAGGAACATCTGTATAAGTTCAGGATATACGGGCCCCGAGGACAGTGAGAAGCTAAGGCCAAAGGCAGGAGCGACACTGATTCCTCTGAAGAAAAGGAATCTCAGGATCTTCTAACCTTTCCCTTCCACTGTTATCTGGGGGGTGATGGGAAATGTAGTTTGTCACACTTAAGAAGAGAGTATCTGTAGCTCAGGGCCGAACTGTGGAGCTCCCTGATTTCGATTGTTTGCTTGCAGACATTTCATTACCTGGCTAGCTAGCAGTGTCAATACGCTGATGAGGTTACGCAGTTGGGTTAACGAAATGTCTGGAGATGAGCAACCAAGCTCAGAGAGCTCCAAGGACTTCGCCTATGAAAGAGGGCAAGCTAAGGACCCATATGGAGATTCTCAGTCATCCATGGCACAGTTGCTCCGAAGGTGCTTCTTCAAAAGACAACTTGGACTTTCTTTGTTGTTGTTTTTTCCTTGAAGACGTTTCACTTCTCAACCGAGAAGTTTCTTCAGCACAGGGGCGTCAAACTCGATTTCATCGGGGCTGTGTTTGACCACGGGGGACCGGGGTGAGCGTGGCCAGGGTAGGTGTGGCCAGCTCGACATCACTCATGTCAGGGACGCCTGTGGTGGCCCAAGTGTTCTGCCAGCTAAAATGGCCTCCTGCAGCTCTGTCAGGGAAAATGGAGCCGGGAGGGGCACACATGCCCCCCCCCCCAGCCCCTGTTTTCAGCCACGACAGCCTTTGGCAGCTCTCTGCTAGAGAAAACAGAGCCAGGGGGAGCCATGTGCGCCTCCCCACCACCCCGAGCTTTGTTTTCTCTGGCAGAGGGGCTGCAGGAGGCCGTTGTGGCCGAAAACGGAGCCTGGGAGGGCTGCACGAGACCCTCACGAACTCCCATTTTCACTGGCAGAGGCACCACGGGCCGGTCCTTCGCTGTTTCCAGGGCAACCCCCCGGGCCAGTTCTTGAATCTGACGCCCCTGTTTCAGCAGATCTGAAGAAGCTTCTCGGGATAAGAAGCGAAACGCCTTCAAGGGGAAAACAACAACAAAGAAAGTCCACGTTGCCCTTTGAAAAAGCACCTCCGGGGGAAGCTAGGCTAACGTGGCAGGACCCTAGCCTTCCCAAGAGATGCCCCTGCCAAGCTTCCAGGGAGAAGGAATGGGCCCCCCACGTTCCTCACAGGGACAAGCAGCTCCAGGCTTGCTAGCCTCACCACCAACCTTTGCTGGTTTCTTGGCTGCTGCTCTCCTCAGCGGCGCTGTCGGTTTGAGGGTCCTTCTCGCAGGTGTTATGGGTCGGCAGAATGATGCGGGCCAAGGGGCCGTGCCCATCCCTCCCTGTCTCCCGCTGGTGTGCCAGCTTGCGCCGCAAGGCGGTGATCTCCTTCTTGATCATCTTGGTTTGCCGGCAGCGGCTCACGCTTTGCTTCCCGGCGCTCACCTCGGCCAGACGCTCGAGCAGGAGGTTCAGCTGGTCTTCCAGGGGCAGGTGCTTTTGGTTTTCGGACAGCAGCAGCCGCTCCTCGTCTGGGAAAAAGGAAACATCTGCTTTTGCGAAACTCTTTCCTTTCCTTTTTTTTTTTGTCTTCAAGGTGCCCAAAAGTCACTTGGCTGTGAAATGGGCAGCATATAAATGGAATGCGTTGTGTGAATTCAACGAACGTTTTTCTTTAAAGGTATTAAAAGTGTAGAGACCACCCAACTCACACGTGGGTGGCTTTCACGTTTTTCATACAGGTAGCCCTCGACTCCACAATCTTTTCTTTTAGTGACCGTTCAAAGTTACAACGGCACTGAAAAAAGTGACTTATGACCGTCTCTCACACTGACAAGACATTGCAGCATCCAAATTCAGACATTTGGCCGCTGGCTCAAATTTATGACAGCTGCAGTGCTCCAGGATCACATGATCCCCTTTTGCAACCTCCTGACAAGCCAAGCCAGATTCATTTAGAAAACCTGTCACTAACTTAACAACTGCAGTGATTCCCTTAGCAACTGGGGCGAGGAAGGTCGTAAAACGGGGCAAAATTCACTTAACAACTGTTTTGCTCAACAAGAGAAATTTTGGTCTCAATCAGTCGTAAATCAAGGACTACCTGTACGCTTAAAAGAACCTGAGCTCAGCTAAAGGAGAAATCATTCCTTCTCCTGGTCTTTTCTTATGATGAAGCGTGTCAGGTCCGTGTATCTGCCATTCTTCAATGGAAGAAGAAGGTGGGGGGGGGGGTTGGTTGATACAAGTAATTCTTTTTGATGTAACCCGAATATCTTAATTCTTGTATTGAATCTGTATAACTTGCACATGATATACAACTGGAGGACTGGAACCAGATGTCTAGAAACTTGTCACCTCTTGGAGAGACAGTAAGAGGAGACGTGGCCATAAAAATTCCAGCTCCAAAAGAAACTTCCTGGGAAGCTCTTCTCAATTACGTTCCCAGAATGGAAAAAAAAAAGGGGGGGGAGGGGAATTAACATGTTGCTTCTTTGTATTGGCGAAATTCACACCGGACTAAGGGTAGGGGTTCTAACTCCCTTTATCTAGGCTGCATGCCTGGAGGCATATGAGACCCTGCTTTGAACATCACCTGGGTATCTTTTCAAGAAAGAATTCCTCTTGAAATACCCAGTTTTCAAAAGTTCATTCTTACTGTCTGAAGGGGAGAGAGTTTGGGCCTTACAAAGCGGCTTCTGTGCTGGAGGCACAGCTAAGGTGCAGAGCGACCGTTGGCTGTCCAGAGATTGCTAAATCACAATTACCAGCAGCCTCAGATAACAGGTCCAGTGGTGAAGAATCACGGAATTGTAATTCAACCCCATGTGGAAGAGGATAGCATCTCCCATTCTGACCTGAAGATTTGAGGATCAAAAGGCTGTGGCTTTCTTTTCTCTCGTTGCAAAGAGCAGCTCCCAAACCACGTTTTTGGGTTAATGTTCCTCTTTTTCTCCATTTTTTTTAAAAGATTTTTATATAAATATGCAAAGGGGAGGATGAGATCCTTGATAATCTATGCTACAGTAAAGCAGTACGGCCATCTCTTGGTTCAGAATTCAAAACAAACCTGGATTTACTCTACTGAGTTTCGATCGGGATGATTGGAATGATCAGCATCCTAGCAAGCAAGCAAATGAACAAGCCCAGAAAACATCAGTTACGAAGAACATTATTACGTTCCCATCTTTCGCACTGATTGGCTAAGAAGCCTTGGTTTAAGCCTGCTTACGGTGTATGCTCCCCACAGGGGACAATAAACTGCCACACTAATTTTTTACCTTGGCTAATTCCCAATATTTTCCGCTCTTTCATCCCTAAATGTTTTTTTTTTCCCCCACCCTCCCATTTTACTGGAACTGAATTTCAGGCAGAAGGGTTGTGAGCTTCCCTTTCGTGTATCCCTCACTCCAGTGCATGGGCGTACTACATCAGCATGCTCTTCCGCTCCAATACGCCGAAGCAGGATAAAGAGTTGCTCCAGAATGGCCCTGCCCACCTGAGAAGGACTACTAACCATTTTCGGTGCTTCGCAGAGGAGCCTCCTCCCCAGCCATGGGGAAGTGCATGCCGGTCTCAAAGTCAATGCCCATCTTCTCTGCTTGCCGGCGTGCTTGTCGCAGCACGGCGCCCCCTTGCTCCCGTAACCGAACGGCCGCCCGATAGAAGATGGTGTCTTTGGCGTTGTACTTCAAGCAGTTGCTGACTATCAGGTTGAAGTCCTCCTCAAACTCGTCCAGGTTCAGGTAGCGATAGGCCTCCAGCTTCTGCTTCATCGTGTAGAAGTCCATCGGTTTCTTGATGTGGTCCAGGTAATCCGGGACCTGCAGTGGGCAAAAAAAGACCAGGGAGGCTAAGAGGCTGAGATCCCACTTCTGGGCCAGTCCTGCTCCAAGAAAAAAAAAAAAAGAGGTTAGAGCAGCCTTGAAAAACGGCTTTACAGCTCTTGCCCAATTTGGAGCAATGTCCCCACTTAGAAGGGGTACTGCCATTTCCTGTGGGCACATAAGACACTATGCAACAGGCAGTCAAGAAACACACCCACGAGCAAGACCTCCCTGGTCTGCTAAAGAAGTACCTGCAAAAACCATTTTAAAGCAAAAACAACTGAAATGGACTTCTTGCTTTTCAGCCAGAAATAAGCAGGCTGGTTTTGGATGTGTCTAAAAACTAGCTAGTCAGGGTTCTCCATCCTTAATCTACCTGGAAAAAGAAGTTTTCCATTCTCCCCCGTTCTGTCTAGAGGCCCATCCATTCTCCTGGCTCTAATTTCTCAGCCTCAACCCACAGCTTATTCAATCACTGGGCGCTCTCCAAATCTCATGCACCATACTGAGTTTTTTTCCCAGCGAAAGGACAGAGAGATCAACTGGGCATTTTAAAATCAATGGTGGCTGCAGGAGGGAGGACCATGCTCTTTTTTTTTTTTTTTTAAATGATATTACACTGCGTTTCCTCACTCCGACCAACAGAAGGAATGATCTAACTCCAAACCAATGGTTCATTTTGACCGATTCTGTCAAGAGATAGTGGGTCTCTTGAAACTTTGATTTGCGTTTTTTTAATATATAGAAATGGGGGGGTGGGGGATTGCTTTAGTCACTGTATTTTTAGGCTAGGGGGGAAAAAAAAGAGTCTTCTGAGTTCTTGACCGTAAATAGCAAAATGATCTTTAAATAAAAAAGCCTCCTAAATAAAGGAGGTAAAGGAGGTTATTATTACCAAATCCACGGGCTGTAATTAGATTCTCAGATATTGCAATGGTATTACAGTGGAAAAGAAAAGCTGGTATCAGCTAAAAGTTAATACCGTACAGACTTATTGCAACAAGATGCTCAGAGATTCCCAGCCATGGGAAAAGCAATCCCCTTGACTTCATCACTTGTAAATATGACCCGGCAATTAAAAAAAAGAGATAATTGATCCACTAAAGCCATTTGATGATTAGGCTACCATCGCCAGCCACGCTTAAGGAGGAGCTTGCTTAACTGGGCCTG